>OX439385.1:533967-831161 GCA_949319315.1 Zelleria hepariella
CCCACCGCACAGTGGTCGATTTGTACGATTTAGGCGGCCAAAAGTCCATTTCTCAAAGTTAACTTATAACAAAACTAATTGATTCCCGGAAAAATAGACACCCCGACTGCCCAAACCCCACCCCTCCCCAGTTCCTAGAACTGCGTGCGCGCCCCCACAGGTAGTCGGAACTTGATCGTCGCGCAAGCTGTACGCGTTCGTTCTCGACACTCTTAGCGCAACCGATATTCTAAAGTGAATATTTCATTGGATATTATTCAGTTACAAGTGAAAGTGATGGAAGTCGAAAATTCAGGTAAGCTCCTTCAAATATAATTTAAATTAAGATAAGGAATATCAATATTTAGTGCAGTTACAACGTATCAAAGATCGCCCTTTTTCATAGAAAATATTATCATTTTTTTATTTTCAATAGTAAAAATGTTGTACTTCCGAGACCGTCCGAGTTAAATTCCTTATGGTTTCTAATAGTATAGCTCTTTGAGCAGATAACCACAAAAAAAATAGCCACCACCTTTGACCACTTCGCGAGAAAAATAATAATTCATTAACTTAGGCAGAAAGTGAGAAAAATTCCTTTTTTGTTTCTTTTGCGTTAAAATTCCTTTTCGTTGTTCTAGGTTCATCAAGTTACTCGGGCATGGAGGTAGTAACTCGCAGATATCTTTTTGATAAGATGATTGAGGAAAACTCTCCATCAATAAACGACAAATTGGAATACTTACAAAATTATTTGTTAGTGTCTTACGGGGACTCCGACGAAGACAAAAAGTATACAGGGTGTTAAAAGACCGCCAACAGACCCGAAAGCCACGAATACTAGACACCAAAACAAAGTAATTTTTCGATAAATTATTGCTGGGAAATGATTTTGGTTTTTTAGGTTATAATTTTGAAAAATATTTTATCACGCAATGGACGTGTAAAGCACAGAAGTCATATTGCGCAAGCGTAGGTATAACTTTATGTTACTTAAGCTCGAAGTGCAAATGTTTAGAATACATTGCGGGTTGCAATTTTAACGTCGTTTATTGTAAGAAATATTCATAATTTTGATATTGCTTCTTGAGAAGGTATGTTAAGAACTAGATACTGAATGCATTTCTGCAAAAAAAAAGTTTTGAAAAGTCCGACTTTGAACCTCATTATCTCGGAAACCGTTGATTTCCCAGGCATAGTTCCTTGGGCAAAAATGTTCCTTATGATGAGGACAATACGTGGTTTCCCGCTTTGTTGGCTGTCTTTTAACACCCTGTATAAATCATAAATTTTCATATTTTAAAACAGAAATAAAAAAGAGATGGTCCAAAGCACGCAACACGCTAGAAAATTTTCTTATAAGCAATGATGCATGGTTAGCAGGAACGTTCGAGATGCCCATAAAAACGCATAATAAGTCAGGACGACCTAGCAAAACATTCAGTGAATGTAGTGAAAGAACTAAAAGGAGGAAAACAGAAGAAGTTCGCTCCTCTGTAGGCAAAGAAGTGATAGTTCACGCAGCGCAAGTAATTTTACAAAAAGAAGGAAAAAGAAACGCCTCGCAAGTCCTAAAAGATATTACAAATTCGCCTGCAGCCGCAAACGAATGTAAAAAAAGACATTCCAAATCAAAGGCACAAGATCCCCTTACGCCTCGGGAGGCACTGCGAATGTGCGTGGACGCTGATTTGACACGAAGTCAATATGAAATTGTGCGAGCAACCAACAGAAGCTTTTACCCGTGCTACGAATTAGTGTTGAAGGCTAAACAGGAATGTTACCCACCCAAAGAGACGCTACGAGTGACCGCTTCCTGTGCTGAAAGTGATCTACAATCTTTGTTAGATCACACCGTCACGCGATTATCAATTTTCCTCGAGGAAGTACTAATGACTCTTACAGAAACTGAGAGAAATTCCTTGCAGATTATCTGCAAATGGGGTTGTGATGGTTCACAACAAGCTCAATACAAACAAAAGTTAATGAATGACGCCGATTCGGATGCAAATATATTTTTGAGCTCATTCGTGCCTCTACAAATTGTTTGCGGCGAAGACAAAACAAAAATGGTTTGGCAAAACCCGACTCCTTCTTCACCACTGGCTGCTGAAATAACGGGAATAGACTTTAATTTTATTTATAGAATTAAAGTTATTTTGGAAGCCATATCAAGCGGTCACAAAATAGATGTCCCGAAATTTGATGAATACGCCATGGAGACAGCAAAACTGTATGTAGAGTTATATGGTTGGCATTCTATGACTCCTACCATGCATAAAATTTTGGTACATGGTGGAAAAGTTATAGATAATTCTCTAGTGCCTATTGGTCAACTTTCGGAGGAAGCTGCAGAAGCTCGTAATAAGCACTTTCGCTCATACCGTCTAAACTTTGCTCGAAAGTTTTCACGCGAAGACTGTAACCTTGATATTTATCACAGGTTACTCTTGACATCAGATCCACTCATCAGTTCAATGAGAAAAAAAAGAAGATCCGATCAAAACCATTTTTGCAGGAAACTTTGGAGCTTTTGCTTCCTGCAGAGCCAAATACAAAAGGCACTTGTGATAAATGCATGGAAAGTGACGGTGAGGAAGAATTGTCTTTTAAAGAGTAACATAACAATTTGTATGTTAAACTTTCATAAAATATTGTCTTATTGTTTATGATTCGGTACCTAACATTGTAAGTAACATATAGTATAATAATGTGGTAATAACTGTTGACCATTTAATTTTAGTGTATACTGTATTTTTTTGTCATCCATATTTTATTTTCAATTTAAATAGGCATGCAGACTGTAGAGAATAAACTTTTTTTTTATGTACGGCCGTCTTTTACTTAACAAATTGTGATAATTCTTAACCCAAATATCAAAAACTACTAAGCCGATTTCGATAATTCAAATGAACTCAAAATATATATTTTACACCAAAGGGAGATTTAAAGAAAATTTAAAAACATTGGCGCTATTTACAAAAATATTTTCACAGAAATGTTTTTTTGTATAGAAAAATACGCTATCAATGAAACGAATAGGGATAAACATATATATTCACTCTAAAATACCAGATTAGCATTTGTTGTCGTATTTATTACTGAAATAAAGCATAAAATAGTTTTGGCCGCCTAAATCGTACAAATCGACCACTGTGCACCGTCCGTAAGACGAGTAACAATGACGTTCTTAAATTCGCATCGACAATTACTTGACTCAGTAACTCAATTATTGGTAGAGCGCCTGGACGGTATGCAAGAGGTCGCTGGTTCAAATCCTGTCCCGAGCGCATTTTGTGACCCTACAAAAATCTTTACAATAATACACTTGTTGTGATGGGACAGAATGATCCCGCATAAGCGGATCCTAGAGATCCAAATAAGTTAAAAAATATATGGTTTCGGGAAAGAATGTGTAAAATGCGTATTTAAAAAGTGCACTAAAGTGATGTACGTACATACACGCATCAGCAGAGCTTTAAGCTGCCCGTGTATTAATAAATAACTAGTGGTTCGCCCACAACTAGAAAGAAAGAAAAAGACATTTATTGCAAATGTCGCAAATGAACTCGCGACCCATTATCTGAGCAACCACTCGACCGATTTGGCTCATGTTCGAACTTAAAAATTCTCTTTGCCTCATCTACCCGCCTACCAAATTTCATGACGATCGGACATTTACTCAAGTTATCGTCGAACGAACATTCATACATACAAACATACAAACGCCGGATTGTTCCAGTAGACTCGGAGAACTTCGCTCGCTCGTTCAATAATAATCGTTTGTAATGCGCAACGCGACTACTTTTGTCTTTGAAGGTATTTTGTTGCACTGGTGATTCTGAGCCAAATTACAAAATTTTATTCCATAACGCGCGAAAAAAATTCACTTCTCCATACAAATGGTGTCGATTGGCGATAGCCGTTTGTATTGGGAAGTGTTTTTTTTTTTCGCTTGTTTTGAAGTAAAATTTTGGAATTTGGCTCGGATCACGAGTGCAATTAAATACCTTCGGCTTTAAAAAGTAAGTAAGATGTAGCCTGTACAATTGTACATGTCCCACTAGCTGGGCAAAGGCCTTCTCTCAGAAAGAGAGTTCGAGCTTAATCACCACGCGTGCTCAATGCTCAGTGGCTTTAAAACCACTAAAATTCCACGGTGTATATTTTTTTGCAACGATAAGACGATGCATTTCGCCCGCGATTGTACAAAAAGAAGTGCGCGAAACAGCTATAAAAGTTGGCCGTAGAGCCGGCGAAAGTCGAGTGTCTAACAGGGATGTTTCAGCTAATTTTATGTAACATAGGGTCGGCGGAAAACATCGCAGGCGAGATAGCAAGCCCTTGGTCTTTTCTCTATTATTTATTGAAACAAGTCAACAAGTAAGATGTAGCCTGTACTCAAACCAAATCAATCTCATATTTTAACAAAATTAGTGCTCCAAGAAATTTTCAGTGCACACAAAGGGAAAGCACAATTCGGTACGCAAAGTTTTTTGTTCGAAAGTCCGTTATTGGCTTAATCTTATCTTTAGACAATATTGAGAAACTAATTTCAATATTTTTTTATTTTGGTTCAGTAGTTTGGATTTTACAACGTTTCAAAGATACGGTTTTATGACGTCACGCGACGGTCTGCATACTGTTGGCGGTCATAGGAACAAAACATTTTAGCGCATAAAAACAAAACTACTGGACCAAATAAAAAAATATTTAAATTAGTTTCTCAATATTGTCTAAAGATAAGTTTAAGCCAATAACGGACTTTCGAACAAAAAACTTTGCGTACCGAATTCTCAGGAAACATACTGTAAACCTACGTACAGCAAGTACATGTACACACGACAGCACGTCAGACTGTACATTTTTGTGGCAAAGTCGCCCGTAACGTAAGCGAACAGAGTGCACGCGTGTAAAGGTCTACGTGCTGTCGTGTGTACCACTAGCTGGGCAAAGGCCTTCTCTCAGAGAGAGAGAGAGAGAGTTTGGGCACGCATGCACTGCGGATTCGCGATTTTTGCATTGAGGGTATTATGCTTCAGTGATACAGCGCAAAGGAGAGCTCTACTCTCCGCCACTAGAGGTGTGTAGTTCGCGAATGAATACTTCGATCGAATGCATTCGTTTTGTGAAACCATTCACGCGCGGTCATCCGAACTGTACGGACGCTAACGGCAACGGCTCCACAAATAAAATTATTTTTCACCGATACAACTAATCACAGCAACCACAGAAGCACTCCAGTAAATGCACCACCGATAAACCTGTTGCACACGTCCATTCATTTCGCCATTGCACACCGGAATCGAGAGTTACTGTGAAATCAAAATTGTTGACAAAAGAACAAAGAAGAAGCCACAAGCGCAAAATATCAACGGCTGCCGTGAGTACTATTCTTGTTCCACTCGCACCTGCAATAGCCTTGCACTACACTATCCCTCTCGCACACTTCAACTATTAAAGACGATTCTACACCTACCCTCCACGTCGCAGAATATACACGGTGCTACGAACACAGCGGGCGGATAAGCGGAGCGAATTTTGACGCACGTTGATTTGATAATCTACTAAATGGCTTCTTATTGCTATGCATGCGGTAACCCCACCCTGGAACAGCATTTAAAATGCGCTATATGCACTAAGATCTACGATGTTCAATGTGTCAACCTAAAGACAGAAGACTACCTAAAGCTCTCGGAAGATGCAAAAAGCTCCTGGACCTGTCCTCCTTGCAAGGCTTCTTTGCCTAGAGGTGACAACACAAATACCCCCATTCGTCACCCGACAACTGGAATACTAAATGATACCTTCACCCTGGCTTGCAACATTAACACAACTCGAGGCGGTCAACCTAAAGCCCAAACTAGCTCAGATACCCAAGACTCGGCGCCGTCTTCACTCTCTTTACTTGTTAAAGAAATCCGAGAACTTCGGACAGACGTGAACGAAGTGATGAATAAACTAACAACCATAACCAAGGCAGTTGCATGCATTGAAGATCTGGAAAAGAAGGTGGCAGCACGGGATAACGAAATAGAGACTCTAAAACTTCAAGTACACAGCCTACAGGGAATGGTTGACACCCAAGCACAAAATCAAATAAAAAACGAAGTGGAAATCATGGGCATTCCAGAAGTTGAAAACGAAAATGTCTACCATCTTGCAACACTTACCGCAAGAAAAATCGGAGTAGATCTCTCGGAGGCAGATCTGGATGAAGTCTATCGCGCCGGCCCTAAAAGAACTGCAGGCGACAATAATGGAACTTCGACTCGCCCATTAGTCATCCGCTTGCTTCGGAGATTCAAACGGCAAGATATGCTGAAGGCTGCCAAAGTCAGAAAAAACATAACCTCAACTGAGATCGTCCCCGGCACGTCGATGAATATTTACGTAAACGAACGTCTCACAAGGAAAACTAGAAACTTATTTCGAGAGGCGAGAGCCCGCACCCGCCAACATGGATTTCGATTCTGCTGGATCAGAGACGGAGCTATCTACGTCAGGAAAATGGAAAAGCACTCCGCAATACCCATCAGATCGGAAGTTGACCTGGATGAAAAAGTGGGCCCTGTGTCTGTTCTCACTCCTAGTATCCTATAACATTATTTACACAACACATAACAAAATGCATGTGAAAAACTCCAGAAGTATTATTTATAGTATATATTACACAATATCTTATACATTTTTTATTAGGGTAGGTAATCGTATGAGGTAGTGGCCACCCCTGGTGTCAGAGTTTTTTAGGCCACCCAAAGGGTCTCTGACATGGCTTAACGATTGTTATTAATCAACAACAACCGGGACCAACGGTTTAACGTGCCTTCCGAAGCACGGAAGCGCTCAGATATTATTGCCACTAGCGGTCACCCATCCATGGACTGACCGCGGCCGTTGTTGCTTAACTTTTTATTTGCTTAACATTTTTTATTACACATTATTGTATATATCATAATTATCCAATCTTTATAATCAACCAGTCAAACGGCGAACAACCTCAAATCTCACATACGATTTCTACGCATTCCCCAAACCTAAACAAAGCTCACCCAAAAACAAACCAACTGCTCTCCCCACACCTTTTTAAATGGCTAACTTTAATTTAGGTGAAGATACTGAAGAAACTCTCGTTGTGAGTTGCACTTCTATCGATGAACTAGAACAATGTAATGGCATCATTGGTAAAATATCTGGTGTAAAAATACTAGCTTTCAATATTCGGAGCATGCAAAGGAATTTTGACCAGTTTTTGGTAGCATTTAGAAGAGTAAATATTCCATTCGATGTCATAGTACTCTCGGAATGTTGGTTGCAGGATGGATCCATAATAGGTATAATTGACGGCTATGTTTCTTTCCGCACCAATCACTTTATCAATAAAGCGGGTGGAGTTGTAATGTACATTAGATCTTGCTGGCAGGCGAATGTTTGTGAACCTAATATTACGGAGGGAAATTGCATAGTTGCAGATATCCCAAACAAATTTACAATTCTTGGAGTTTACCGCTCTCCATCATTTTCAGACGCCACAACATTCTTAAATGACCTAGATAATACCCTTAATTCAATGACCGATAAAAGATGTCTGATTGTCGCGGGGGATCTCAACATAGATACAATTTCCAACTCCTCTAACAAATCAGAATATCTATGCACTGCAGCTGAACATAATCTATTACCGTGTATAACCGTCCCCACTCACTCGCTAACTTGTCTAGATCATATTCTGGTGAGGTCCAATCACAAACCTATAGGGCTCGTGTGTAAAACCTCCGTTACCGATCACGATCTGGTAATGATTGGCTTACCAGACAAGGAACTGAAACCACCTAAATGCTCTCGCTTGGTTACTAAACTCAATTATGATGCCATAGAACAAGACCTAGCAGAGGCAAACTGGTCTCTGGTAACTAAATCTGAATCAATTGATGATGCTGCCGAATCATTCAATTGTACATTTAATACCATTATAGATTCCAATACAACTGTAACACAAATAAGTCGTAGTAAATATACCATGAAACCATGGATTACACCTGGTCTGATCAAATGCATGAAACACCGTGACACCTTACACTTGAAGGCCAGAAAGAGACCAAATGACGAAATTTTGCAACTCACGTATAAGCGATACCGCAATTACTGTATAGATCTACTTCACTGCCTAAAACAGGAACACGAACGAAATGAGCTAGAAGAAAATAAAGGCACCCCAAAAAAGCTGTGGGAAATAATTAAACAAATCTGTTACAAAAGTAAACAACCTAACTCTGCTACCGAACTTATATCGACACCTGAAAAGGCCACAGACTCACTTGACAAATGTAACACATATTTTTCGAATGTAGGTAATAACTTGGCAAACGCAATTTTACAAAATACTGGAGAAACTGAGAAATCGCTAGCATCCAATATTCCCGTAGCTGATGGCTGCACGAACTCGTTCTTCATGCAGCCAACAGATGAAGAAGAAGTAGCCACCATTATTAATAATCTTCCATTGCAAAGCGCACCCGGTCTAGACAACATTAGCTATCGTCTAATCAAACGCGTAAAACACCTCATAGTATCCCCGCTAACTCATCTATATAATCTCAGCCTCTCATCCGGTAAATTCCCCGACAGCTGGAAAATTGCGGCCGTCTGTCCCATCCACAAAAATGGCCCTAAGAACATTCCATCAAATTATAGACCGATTGCCTTATTACCGTCGCTGTCAAAAATCCTGGAAAAGTTGGTAAACAAGAGACTAATGCTTTACCTGGAGCGTAACCAGCTTCTTCACGATAGACAATTTGGATTTAGGCGAGCCAGGTCCACTGAGGACGCAGTAGAGGCTCTCACAAAGCATATCACCAAGCAATTGGCTACAAAAGGTAGGGCCGCTATTGGCGTGTTCTTGGATTTGGCAAAAGCCTTCGACACGGTCTCAATTACATTACTGCTGAGAAAGCTGGAGCGCGTAGGGATAAGAGGCATCGCATTGAACTGGTTTAGTACTTATCTAAATAAAAGAAAACAGTGTGTTAAAATAGGAAGTTCTATAAGTTCTACAACCAGTATCGACTACGGAGTTCCCCAAGGAAGTATTCTTGGTCCATCGCTCTTTTTAATCTACCTGAACGATATATTCTCACTCAACCTTCCAGGAGCTGAGCTGTTCTGCTACGCAGACGATACCGCAGTTATTTTTAGTGATGACAACTGGGACGGGGCCCATCGAAAGGCAGAACAGGGTATGACCAAACTAGGAAAGTGGCTAAGAAGTAACCTGCTCACACTAAACGCAGAAAAAACCAAATATCTAGCATTTTATAAAACCCTTGCATCAGCCCCTTTGCATTTTGATGGAGTCAAAGTTCATATCTGCGATCAGGATACTTCAAGTCAGGTCAGCTGTGCGTGTCCCCAAATCCTGAGGTCCAATACAATAAAGTACTTAGGCGTAATGTTGGATGAGCGACTTAAATTTGGGGAACATATACATTTACTTTCTGGGAGGGTTAGGAAAACAATATATATTATGAAAGCACTGCGGCATAGTGCTGAAAGGACATTGCTCAAACAGATCTACGTGGCTATTTGTCAGTCCCTGCTTTGCTATTGCTTGCCAGTATGGGGAGGCGCAGACAAAACTAAAATGATTGAAGTCGAAAGAGCCCAACGTTCAGTACTGAAAGTGATGACCGGCAAAAGCAGACGTTTCTCAACAGAAAATCTTTTTAACGAGCTACAGCTACTGAGTGTGCGTAAACTTTACATAGAACTAGCTACACAAAAAGTTCACAGAGCACTACCTAAATCTTCCGACTATACCAGAATTGTTGAAAGGCGCGTTTATAGAGCGCCTCAAGCTGGCGTTAACACAAGCTTTGCACAAAGTCACAGTGAGTACCAGCACCCATATATATACAATCAGATTGTTAAACAATGTAAGATTAAAGAGCTGCCGATTCGGGAAGTTAAGCCGATACTCCGAAAATATCTACTGAGCCTTACCTACGAACAAGCAGAAGCTATAGTCGCCTAACCGTTATTTTTTATTTTTATGTTTATGTATCTTTAATATTTTTATTATATTTTAAACATTTATATATATATATACTTATTTCTTATAATATCTATATTATCTATGTTATTTATTCCTTAAGTATCTAATTAGATTTTATAATTCACTTTTCTATTAGTAATTATATATTTAACCACTCACACTCACTTATTTATTCACAATCATACTCACACTCACTTATTTTATACTTATAACATTTTTATGTGTAGCGCGTTAGGTTAAAACGCTAACGCTTATGACCGCGCAACCTGTCCCTGGCATTCACCAACTGTAAACCGTCGATCCCCACGACACAGGGTTACCTAGTGTGGAGATCACAGGCAATCGAACGAAACTTTTTCGATACACCCACAATCTTAATTTCGTAGTTTGTAAGTTGCATGTAATAATTTAATTAGTTTCATAACTGTTTGTATAATAAAGTATATTTGATTTGATTTGATTTGATTCATTCATTCATTCACTACCAATCTTTACATATCACATTCACTCTAGTCCACGTAGTTCATTCTTCAAGAAACATTCTTAAATCTACCACACTAAGAACCAAAATTCTGTAACTCATGTGTCTCGCCTTTGTCACCTTTGTCATTCGCGGACTACCGTGAGTCAAAAGATACGTGAAAGAACTACTGAGCTATGAACTATGAATGAACTGTGAATGAACTGTGAATGAACTGTGAATGAACTATGAATGAACTATGAACTATGAATGAGCTGTGAACTATGAATGAACTATAAGTGAACTATGAAATAAAATAGTGAACTATATCAGTGAAGGAAATGAACTATATCATTCTTTTCTTTTCAGTGAAGCGTTTCGCGCACCTCTCTCCGCCACCTTCAATGATGGTCACGATCCTCAGCATTGAGGGAACAGGGAACGACTTAATGGAATGGTCTTTGTAATGCCAATAAAGATATGAAAAATAACACTACTTATGTATGTGTCTGCTATCTCTATTTGTGACGGAATGTCGACTATTCTGCTCCGGCAGATGGTGGTCCGAACGGGACCAGTTTTACTCGGACCACTTTTGTTTTAGGGTTCCTTAGGGCACTCTTACTCTTAGGCGTTTACATCTGGTTTACAGCTAGTCGGTCTAAGTATCGTGTACAGCGTCTAGCAATCAGGGACATAGTTATAATCAGTTGCCAAACTTTGATAGATATTTGGTGCATGTTTTACTTACCCTAAGGAAATAGGCTTACTTTCATAAAATATCTCATACCATGTCAATATTTCCCACGAATAAAGCTGCTGACAACAGCAAAAAAATAAAAGGCCTTTGCATCTACGTAATGAGATGATTTATACAGCGTCTAGTTTTACCTTCACTCACACTAGATGGGTGAAGAGACCACTCGGCGGTGCCTGGGACGTTGTTTTTTGGATGGAGTAGGCTTGACAACAGTAAGAACAATTGTAAATAAAATATTCTTGAAATTCACGTGGTAATCACGCCCGAACTCTCTATCCCTGAGAGAAGACCTTTACCCGGCTAGAGGGACATGTACTCTTGTACGGTCGGCCACAGTCACAGATACCCCATGTCAGCTCATGTTACCGCATGCTGCATAAAGGCGCCAATCGAACGTGTGGCCGAGTGTACATAATCAGGCTACAATGCTGTATAATCTTACTTTATTCACGAAATTCAATCTCGTAACCTCACCCATAATTCACAAAATTGAGTGGCCCCATCCGACGTTTAAGAAATAAGAAAAAAATAGAAAACATTAAGTAAATCCATTACCAGATGGTAAAGGGCGATATCGGTATGTGATCGGAAATAACTCAAAACAGTTGTTAATTATAAACGTATAATTACGATAGAAAGCTCGCGGCAGGTGACAGAGTTGACTTTGTAGCGAGAAAGGGATTCAACGATAGAGAACCATCACTTCTAATTTTACGACATAATTAAACGAGTCCTCCTAGGTACAGGGGGCTAATTCTCTGGAATCTCGCATTCTACACATCTCGAAGGAAAAATCTCAGTTTGCGGCAAATGTTACATCTCATATTCTCACGAAGCCATCCAAAAAGAAATAATTAATAAATAAGGCACGAGATTTCTGCGAGATGTTTGTTTGCCTTTTCCGCTCGACATGACCCGAGTGGTCGGGAGCAGTCGATATCGAAATGACATGAGATTTCCTGAGAGTGGTCTATTGTTTGTTTTATAAGGAAATCCTCGAAAGAAAATGGCGATGGATCAGACACGCGTTGCGGAGACCAGACCAGACCATAAATAAATAAATAAATAAAGATAGTCACCTGTCCATGTCATATTCCAAACAAGGACTGACGTGGCAAGCTAATGGCAAGAGACGGCCGGGACGCCCCCGCACTACCTGGAGGCGCTCAGTTGAGAAAGAGGCTGCATCAACTGGACTCGGCTGGAAGGAGCTAGAGACTGCCGCGCAAGACCGCAAAAAATGAAAATCTCTTTTCCCTGATAAGGGATAAACGGATATCATCATCACTTTTTTGTTTTTTCTAAAGCACTAACCCGTGCTAGGGAATAATTTAAACATTTAATTCCAATGAGCATTTCATCTGCAAAGATGAACGCATTGGGTGGTGTAGATTAGTGCAAACTAATCACACCAGGTGGCGCCCCCCGTCCAGTTGACGGAGACTAGTTGAAGAAATTCGCATCGACAGTTACTTGACTCGGTAGCTCAATTGGTAGAGCGCCTGCACGGTATGCGGAAGGTTGCGGGTTCAAGTCCTGTCCCTAGTGAATTTTTTCAACTTATTATAAATGTTTAGATATCATCATCATCATCATCATCACCATTGTTTGTTTTATGGACGCTAACTGGTCCCTAGTCGCATAACGCCGTCGCCCTCTCATCTCGCGCTCAAACCTTATTCATAAGCTTAATTGATCCGATGCGCAGCGAACTGGTGCAACGTCGCTCAACCAGTTCCTTGGCTGAATGGTAGTGTGGGGACTACACACTACAATGTTTGACTATATACACAGATAGAAAAATAATACGGAATTACCAAAATAACATGCCGACTTCATTGGTGAAAAGGTGAACTATATCAGTTGAGGAACCGTTGAGAAGCTACTCCATCTAAAACAATGTCCCAGGCACTGCAGCGTCGAGTGGTCTCTTCATCCATGTAGTGAGAGTGAAAGTGCCACTGGAGTTCACTCGACGCTGTATAAATCATCTCATTACGTAGATACAAAGGCACTGATTCCGAGTGATTTGCTGCTGTCCTTTGAGGAGTTCCTTTCTCCATCTCCGAAGTTCTTCATCAGATCTTCATAATTTTGTGGCATTATAAATATGACATATAATCAGTCCTTTCATTTGGTTACGTACGTATGTACACTAAGAAAGCTTGATTTTCGCACAGCTTCAAGGGCTGGCGGACCTTGATACATCTACGTGTACCTGAGGGTACTGAACTATTGACAGACAGACAGACAGTCAGATAGACAGACAGACAGACAGACAGTCAGATAGACAGACAGACATAAAACAAAGTGTTTGTTTGTTACACTTTATTGCACGATGTGAGACATTATGTACAAGGGCGGACTTATTTCTATAGAAATTTCTTCCAGCCAGCCCAGGATTCTATGATGGTTCCGTTTTACCCTTTCAGGTAAGGAACCATAAAACTACTATTGTTACCAGTCCCACAACCTCTCATCCCAACATCTTTAAAGGCTCCCCCACACAGGCGCTTTATTGCGTTTGCGTTCCGTTTGCGTTTTTGCGATATCTGTTTTCAGTACATTTTGTATTAGGATCGCCATGGAGTTACACACTGCTGCGGTAAAAACGCCGCAACGTTCCTAATACAAAATGTACTGATAATAGATATGCAAGAACGCAAACGCAATAACGCACCTGTGTGTAAGGGGAGCCTTAATCCATCCTACAAGTGCCAATAATACCAATTTAATTGGCGCGGCGAATTAAGTCATTTATTGTTACAAAGACATGCAGTTTTTTTAATGTCAAACGAAGGCTTTACTTTAATAACCGGAATGTTAATTGGGATCTGCCATATTGAGAGGTTTCCATTGACAGGTTCTTGTTTTTTTTATTAATTTAAATAGTAAAAACATCTACACACATGGTTGTTGGTGTAGATAATATAAGCTCCGTAAGACCGAGGGATAACCCAGCGATATAGATTTTTATATTTTGAATGTGCTAGCGCAACTTAGCTTACATTTCAGGGGCTTAAGTCTATAACACAATGGCGAGTCGATGGCGTCCCAGTAGAAGGACAATACTGGGATTTCCTCGTTCTTCTCCTACAACTAGCGAACTTCTCCTCTAGGTCTATGTAGAATTAGAATCCGAATATTCTTTGCTGTACTACAAAAAATATATAGACAGACAGTAGTAATAAATCGTAATTGATGCCGTCAACTGGGAGCCCATTTTGGCACCATTGCGTTACAGACTTAGGCCCCAGGTCTAAAATGAATGAAGGGATCATAGAGAACATTGACATTTTGGTCACTACCTAACACGGACTTTTGTGCCAAACGCGCTCGAATCGAGGCTGTGCTAGAGGTCTGCTTTTACTAAGAAGCGCTTAAAGCCTTGTTGGACTAGCCATAGTTATGCAACATCGGGCGCGGTCAGTCCATGGATGGGTGACCGCTAGTGGCAATCATATCTGAGCGCTTCCGTGCTTCGGAAGGCACATTAAACCGTTGGTCCCGGTTGCTGTTGATAAATAACAATTGTTAAGACATGTCAGAGGCCCTTTGGGCAACCTAAAAAACTCTGACACTTACCTACGAAGAACCCACCCAACGCTGAAATCTCGTAAAAGACAATCGGACGAGACAAGTGTCTACCCGCAATAAAACACCGCATGTTTCCTCGAAGCCAAGCGTTAAACTGGTAGCTAACTATGTAAGTAGCGATTGCACCTGCCCCTGTCGCCATGTCATCACACGGGACGACGATTAACACGCGAATTGTCATTGAGGCCAGGTTTTGGGTTTCATTTTTGAACGAGCGAGCGAAGTTCTCCGAGTCTACTGGAACAATCCGGCGTTTGTATGTATGTATGAATGTTCGTTCGACGATAACTTGAGTAAATGTAGTCGGATCGTCATGAAATTTGGTAGGCGGGTAAATGAGGCAAAGAGATTTTTTAAGTTCGAACATGAGCCAAATCGGTCGAGGGGTTACTGAGATAGAGGGTCGCGAGTTCAAAGTTCGGGGCGAACCACTAGTACTAGTGTTTTTACACACAGAAAGCGAAGGCGTCTATATTGTTTTAATTTGTATGAAAAACTACACACACCAGTGGGAGCGGTGGCGAAAAACTGACATTACAGAAAAACCGTCCAAGTGCGAGTCGGATTCGCGCACGAACGGTTCCGTACCATTATGCGTACAAATTCACAAATGTACGTAACATGCCCACACCGGCAAGCCTTCTCCATCGAAAACAACAATGTCCCATGCACTGCAGCGTTCGAGTGGTCCCTCCAACCATCTATTGTGAGTGAAGGTGCCACTGGACGCTGTATAAATCATCTCATTACATAGATGCAAAAGGCCTTAGTTTTAACCAAGGTATTTTTAATTTGCTCACGTTGTTTCGGGTATCGCCTACCCTTTTGTATAAAGAATACAAAATCCCTTCAGGATCCTTTGTCCGATTGCGTTTCTCAATAAAAACAGACGCCTCACAAAGAGATCCTTTCTTACCAATAATGTATCGGTAATAAATCTCTTGAAACATAGGGCCTTTTCCCATAAAACTTTTTAGGAATGATAAGAGAACATGGTACTTTAGGGAAAACGTCGTTTGCTTTTTATTCCTATTTTACTATTAAGTGATCACGCGCCATCTGAGCATATACCTTATGTAATCTAAACTCCAGGGGCACGCTGAAAAACAGCGTCGCTAACGACTGTACAGCTGAGCATGGTAAAAAAAATTGTACGACTATTACCAAATAAACCTTTTTATTCCATTTTGTTATTTTATTCTTATTCGTGAGACTAAGATTGACTATTTATGTATTATTTATGTGACTAAGATGCGGATTGAACACACTCGGCCGGTTTTTATTTTATTTTGTTATGCTATGGAGTAAGCCCTATAATCATACCAAGTTTGATGCTTGTATGTCTTACCGTTTTTTCTATAGAGCAAAAAGTAAAAAACAACGTTTTTTGTATGGGGACCCCTCTTATTTTTTAATATTTTTTTATTTTTATTATTAGTTGGGTAATCCACCATAGTAAAAAATAATCTCTGAAAATTTCAACTGGCTACCTAGTACGGTTCCAAAGATACAGCCCTTTAATGAGTGTTACTGTGTATGTGTCGGGTGCGTGTTGAGTTGTGACGTCACGCGAGTTTGCCGCGCTCGCGCGAAAAACTCCAAAAGGACGGAAACTAAAACCGTCGTAACTTTCAAACTCCTGGCTCGATTTGAAAGAAACAAAAACAGGTGTATTTCTAAACTTTTAGGCTACACGGTCATAAAGTTTCAAGTTATTTAACAGACCCACGGGCATTCTTCATTGGTAAAACTCTTAAATCGCGAGGACGGAAAAGAGAAGATGAGAAATCTTCGCTTTTCGAAATCGTCGCGTATGGCAAAAGGCCCGCTCGCGAGTTACCTTTTCTTATGTTTTGATTTATCCACATTTCCCCTTTCGCGGAAAATATAGGTACCTATGCGCCGCTTTTTTCCGCATACGACGGAAAAACCCTGTTGTGTTCTCTTCTAGAGGTTTTTCTTATATTTTTATTTTTCCCGTTGTGTTTTTGTTGGTTAATGCGTACGTGGGTGGTTATTTGATACTAAAAAAGAACAAAATAACGGCCGAAAACCTGGGTGAAAGATACTCAGAATTATAAAAAAAATCACACATCTAAAGAGTAAAAAGAGAATAAAGAATCAAACTCACCATTCCATTGTCCATACCCCCATATGGCGACTGGTACCCCGCCTTCTCTGTGACTGAAAGAAATCCACCAATAACAGATTAGTATTTGGAACATTTTGAATTTAGAATAAACACTTTACACCATTGACATCGTACGCGTCCCTCGAACGTAGTGATAGCGTTTCTAATCAGCATTGTTACTGTGGACGTTATTTACAGCACATTACGGTTCCTTTTACCAATTTGACAGTTCTTTCATTGATAAATTCGCAATTCGGAAAAAAGTCGTGCGTAAAAATCTTTCAAATTGATCTTAAAAAAAAACTTCTATGAGAACGATTTGTGGAATAAATGTTAGTCCACAGTAACCACGCTACATTTGTCATTTATGCCATTTTCAGTTTTAAAAAATCCGCATATAAAAGGGTGCGACTTGGTTTACTAATAAAAATAAACAATTACACTTTTTTGTTGTTTAATCTTTCGGAAAATCGTAACGATATTTGAGTAGGCGACATCTCGGACAAAATATTTTCGGACACTTTGTCCGAAATGTCGCTTTGTATTTTTAATATTTTTGAGGCGACATCTCGGACACTCTCAAAATATTGAACCTGTATCGTACAGTCAGATACTAAAGTATTTAGATATAATACACAGAGAGAGAGCGTTACCCCAGCTGCCTATTTTAGGGTAGCTAAAGCAGCTTAAATGAGCCGTTTTCCTTGACAGTTAAGAGTCTGTCATACCTCAGCGCAAATTCGAATTTCACCCCCACTCCCCCGCGTCAGCCTTTCCCGCATTCGTCCGGCCGGCCGGCGGCCCGCACACTTTTGCGTTCGTTGCGATTAGGGTGAAATGATTGTCGGCAGTCCCTATAAAATCTCCTTACGGACCGGAGGGAAAAGTACAAGTATTTTTTTTATCAAGCATTTATTATTATTTTTACATGTTTAATATTGAAGGTAGTATAATGCCAAGCAGGTTCAAAGATCAGTCAATGTGTAACTCAGAAAAAAGCAGAAAAAACTCTTACAGAGAAGTAGGTAGATATTTAGGTAAAAACAAGATATGTCGAGCTAGGTACACATAATGAAAACCACTAAATTACATGTATTTATAACTCGTTTTAATTGTTTTATTTTTCAACATTTCAAGATCTTTACTCAGAAAAAGGGTTGTTCCGTATTCATGACACGACTTTTCATGCTATTCTAGGTATATTTTTCCGGATTCATGGTACGAGTTATTATTATTCCTACACATAATTTTTTTTTAATTTAATTTTCCATTTTCATTTTACATGTGTTCCGTATTCATGCTACCAATAAAATACCATTGAATATTGGCACGTTAGTATCGTCAGCATAACAATTTCAATTCTAAGATTGGTAAGTCGGACTAGGTACCTACCTCAGTCTCTCCACTAAGGAACCAAATCATAACACTAAGACGCTAAAACTGCACGCGCACGAACGCGCAAACCCGCAGGCACTTTTGGTTATTGAAATTAGAAAAACCGTGGGACTCGCGCACCGAGGATTCCGTTCGACCATTCTATGCATTTATTTGGAAGAAAAATAAAAACTAGGTAGGCTGCATACAGCGCCGTCTAAAGTTAAGATTTTAAACTAACATAGAGGGCGCTAGGCTGCATACAGCGCCATCTAGAGTTGGTCAACGAGGTTTGGAACTAATATAGAGATATAGAGGGCGCTAGTTTCTATGTCGTGTTACAACCCTCACCAGCATCATCAGGTATTTTATTTTTTTGTTCATCTAGCATTAGTTCCTCAACTCAGCCAACAGATGGCACTCCACAGTCCTACATCGTGGATGGCGGTATGGCTTGGACTTTCGACTAATGTATCTTAGTAGACTTCGTATGAAACTCTTCCTATTACACTGTACGGAACCCTCTCAACGCGAGTTAAACTCGCACTTGTCCGGTTTTTAGGGTTCCGTTACCCTCAAACGGTAAAAGGACTCTGTTACTAAGACTCCGCTGTCCGTTTGTCTATCTGTCTGCGCGTCTGTCACCCGGCTGTATCTCATGAGCTGTGAATGGCCGTGATAGTTAGACGGTTGAAATTTTCTGTTGTGTATAATGTATTTCTGTTGCCGCTATAATAAAAAATAAAAAAACAGAATAAAATAAATATTTGAAGGAGCTCCCATACGACAAACATTTTTTTTTTTACCATTTTTATAGATAATGGTTCAAAACCCTTCGTGTGCGAGTCCGACTCACACTTGGCCGCATTTTACACTTAGTTACTTCTTAAATTTACAAATGAAACCAAACAAAAACTCACAACGTGTCAAAGAGCTATAAAAACAAGCATATTAAAAATAAAACTAACAGATAAAATAAACCACAACAACATAAAGAAAAAAGACGAAGATTATAGATGTTATAGAACACACACACAAATTGAAATGGCAATGGGCAGGTCATATTGCTAGGATGCACGAAGACAAATGGACTAAGATAGCAACTCCTTGGAAAGGCCCAACAGGCAAAAGAAGAAAAGGAAGACCTACCGCTCGTTGGGTGGACGACATAGAAGAGGTGACCAAGAACTGGGTAAAAACTGCACAAGATAGAGACAACTGGAAGAAACTGGAGGAGGCCTATACCCTTACGGGGTCCTAATCTCATTATTTTGATTTTTTATTTTTTTTAATTTTAAACATTTATAATAAGTTGAAAAAATTCACTCGGGACAGGACTTGAACCCGCAACCTCTCGCATACCGTGCAGGCGCTCTACCAATTGAGCTACTATTTATTAATTTTACTTTAAAATTTTAACGATGTTAGGAATACTAATCATCATTATCATCAGCCCACCTCTGCCCACTGCTGGGTATAGGCCTTTTTCCCCTCGCGCCACTTCTCACGGTCCCTAGCCATCCGCATCCATGGACCCTCCGCTGCAATGACGATGTCGTCCGACCATCGGGCTGCTGGTCTTCCAACTGATCGCCGTCAAGTTCTCGGCCTCCACTCTGTCACTGCCCTTGTCCACCGGCCATCTTCCCTCCTCGCCAGGTGTCCCGCCCATTTCCACTTGAGACCCGAGACTCGATCACCAATATCGTCAACCTTCGTTCGCCGTCGGATGACGACATTTGGTACTCGATCCATGAGTCTGAGGCCTAGCATGGCTCGCTCCATAGCCCTTTGTGCTACTTTTATACGGTACCTGTTCTTCTTTGTGAGCGTCCATGTTTCAGCCCCGTATGTGAGAATGGGCAGGACACACTGGTCAAAAGTCTTGGTCTTTAGACTTTGTGGAATCTTTGATTTAAAAACATCAGCCAGCTTACTAAAGGCAGCCCATCCCAGCCCAATATACTAAAGTACCCAGGAATACTAAAGGCTTTTTTATTTTTATTTTATTTTTTACTTCTTAAAGGATGGAATATATGTAGGTGCTGGACAAAACTTCTCCATCTAGAACAATGTGCCAGTCACTGCAGCGTCGAGCGGTCTCTTCACTCATCTAGTGTAAGTGGAGGTGCCACTGGACGCTGTATAAATCATCTCATTACCTAGATGCAAAGGCCTTCGTTTTTTAGTTACTTCATAAATAATACTTAAAAATTAGGTGGCAAAGACTATTGTAATGAAAAATAATTATGAGTAGGTACACTTAAGAGGGGGCTATAGCACCATTTTCCCATACAAACGTAGTTCCGGTTTAATTTCTAAACTACAGGTTGGCTTTTGCTGAAACTTGGTTTATATTAGTAGATGACCAATACGGAGGTTTGCAAATAGTTTTTATAACAAAAAAATAAATGCCTGAAAGAATTTAGAGCGATGCGTTTTTCGCGCCGTAAAAGGGGTTACTTTCAGCTGTTATTTACTTACATTATTACACTGTCTATTGGAGTCTAAGTCTAACTACCTTGGGAAGATCAATAATGTATTGAACTTGACAGATAAAAGAAAGATTTTTAAAATAGCTAATATAATGTAGAAATGGCAGCTGAACTACGAAAAAAATTGGGAAAATCGATCTATTACATTACAACTACAATGAAATACTCGCGAAAGGATACAATTAAATACCCTTGGAGCTCTGCAGCCCTCTCGCTCGCACTTTTCAACATTTTAATAATAAAAATAATATCACGGAACTTCGTTTAAAAGTAGTAGTTCAAGTAAATATGAAATTAAAAGTTAGTCCACATGTCGATACCTTAATTATCTGTGTCTGCAACTATATTTCATCGTCCAAAGTTAAATCATTCCCTTACAATAAATTAAAATGTTGAAAAGTGTGAGCGAGAGGGCTGCAGAGCTCTAGGAGATTCTTAAGTTTCTCTGCCTATTATTT
This sequence comes from Zelleria hepariella, assembly GCA_949319315.1. NCBI lineage: Eukaryota > Metazoa > Arthropoda > Insecta > Lepidoptera > Yponomeutidae > Zelleria > Zelleria hepariella. Next base: position 555,276 of record OX439385.1, read on the forward strand.
ATTTCTTCCAATATTTTAGATTTTTTGCTGGCCGTACTTAAAAGCAAAGTATTTTTATTCTAATGCATGGTAGCATGAACCCGGAAAGGCTCGCAAGACGAAATGTAAAAATTAATAAAACAATTTCCATAGCCTGAATACGAAAGTCATGTAAAATGAATCCGGAAAAAATATTCGTGACATGAAAATTCGTGTCATGAATACGGAACAACCCAGAAAAAAACAGCAAAATAATGTAAGTAAAAAAGCTTACAGATGAGTAGGTAAATATTTAGGTAAATATATTTGAACGAGCGAGCGAAGCGAGGAAAGTTCTCAGAGTCTACTTGAACAATCCAGCGTTTGTAAGTTTGTATGTATGTATGTTTGTTTGTTTGTATGTATGTATGCATGTATGTAAGTATGAATGTTCGATCGACAATAACTTGAGTAAATTTAGTCGGATCTTCATGAAATTTAGTAGGCAGGTATTTATTTTGTATTTAGGTATTTGAAATGAGGCAAAGATAATTTTTAAGTTTGAACATGAGCCAAATCGGTCGAGGGGTTGCTGAGATATGGGGTCGCGAGTTCATAGTTCGGGTCGAACCACTAGTAGGGCGATGCACATAATTAAAACAACTAAATTACGTACATAGATTTATAACTAAATTTTATTGTTATTTCAATAACAATTACAAAAATATATATATTACAATGGCTTATCTCTGAGTGGTATATTTTGAATGCATTTCCCATTGTAGTTACTCATAAAACCACTGCTATAAAGAGTTATCTTCTTATCTATCAAGTTTATTATCCGCCGATTTACGAAATTAAATTGTAAGTATGCTGAGCGCATGCGACACGGGTTCCCCGCTCGAAAGCCGGAGCGAGACTGAGGCGGGGGCCGGGAAGCAGAGCGGATCAAATCTATAGCGGTCGCCACGAGCGATATGTTACGTATTATTTTTTTACAGCCAAAATAATAGTTATTTTAAAAAAGTGGTAGATGTTTGCCCTCCGTTTTGTTCAGATCTATCATTTTGCAAATTTTCATCGTCTAAATCACAGAGAATAATTAATTAGATTTGTTAAACGGTTTTTTTAAAGTACAGTTTGGAGGCAACTTTGCGATTTTATTCTATCGAGAAAATTTAACGGAATCGCGTTTTCACCAAGTGTTTGCCCTCGGATCAATCCTCAACTTTACGATATATTTATTACAGAGTGATTGCTGCAGTATTGTTGATCTAGGAGTTGTTTAAGCGAGGCCATTTTATGCTTTTTCACGACTCACAGACTCTTAAAGCCTGAATTTAAGCACTCAGATCGCGTTCGGCTCATATTTGATGAAAAAGTACTAGGGTTACATAAGGTGCTAGGAGGACAATCACCTCAGTTCTGACATCATTTTGTTCCTAACTAACCCCGCGTAATGATGTGAGAACTGAGGTGGTGATCCTCCTAACATATTATGTAAGCCTAGTACTTTTCATTAAAAAGGGGAGAGCAAATGTTGAAGACTGCATGAGTACACAAGATATTATTTTCATGTGGGTATGTAACATTTTTATTAGTCTCCTCATAAATAAGATCTTAGGGAGTTATTTATCCGACTGTACAAAACAGCTTTATTTGTTAGTGTCCGAGATGTCGCCTCAAAAATATTAAAATAGTAAAGCGACATTTCGGACAAAGTGTCCGAAAATATTTAGTCCGAGATGTCGCCTACTCAGATATTTTTTGCATATTTTATTTAATCCCTACCGGAGGGTAGATTGTGTATCAATCTAACCAACTGTCAAATCATAATAAAAATGTCGCAGGATAAAAAAAAAACCCGCGTGTGCTAACCATAATTCGTTTATTAGTGGGGTCGCGAATCAATAAGATCACAATGAAAGCGCAGTGGGTAGGACGGTTCGGTAGCTTATCTATGTCGAGGTCATAGGTTCTATCTAGGCATATGTAGTGACGCCCGGAGCGATCGGCAACTAATATACCCTTGTAATTAGGCCCGCCACATACAGACGGAATTGCTGACAAAAAAAAACGAATCGGGATTCCGAACGCAGTGACTGCATACAAAGTCTACGGACCTACCACACAAATACCGTTTTTTCCGTCCGGAATTTTCATAGATTTGTATCATTCATTACACAAGACAATAAAGCGTGACACATGGCATTTCAGCACACTTACTGCAATGAAGTGTGCTGAAATGCTATGCAGAAGAAGCATGGTAAAGAAACTCCAACTCGAAAAGAGGCAGCACTCGAAAAGGTTCAAGAGGTCTTGAATACAAGAAACCTCTCGGCTTGATGACAAACAATTAAAAAGCGAAATAAACAAACGAAGTGCGAGCGGGAGGGGTCATTCATTATGTAACCCCGTCTCCTTTCCACTCCCGAATCCACAAGACAGTCCCTTGGTACAACGACGAGGTATGTTCTTCCACGAGTGACACTGAACCGGCTCATTGTTTCTTCTGGCAACTGAGATGCCAAATTGATCGCCAAATTTATTCATAAGATACGACAGGAAATGCATTAATTTTACAGTTCGATAGTTATCGAACTGTAAACGTGGCGAACTGAGTACCTCCTCCTTTTTTTAAGTCGGTACAACAAATTACAAAAAATAAAAACCTGGTGACAAAGGTTACTGTTATTAAGCTACTGCACTGATTCCTTTCTCCATCTCCGAAGTTTTTCATCGGATTTTTACCATGTTTATGGGACCACACGGCAACTAGACCCTTTCAAACAAAAAAAGAATCATCAAAATCGGTCCACCTAGGACAGGAGAAAGTTCTGAGTTATCAAACATAAAAAAAACTCATACAAAAATGTCGGTAGGTACCTAGATATATTTTTTTCTTAAACTGAAAATTGTGTAACTTCATAATTCACTCGCTTTAGACCACTGTATCGTCTACACCAATTTTTTTAATTATATTTCTGAATTCACGAAATTCAACGTATTTTCATTCTTTAAGCTAAAACAAGAATAATTCAAAATCTCTACTCCCAAGTGTCACTGGAGAAGAGAATACCTTCTCTCCCAACAGGAGGCAAGTTCATTAGACGCGCCGGCTCCCGGCTCAAATAATGGGTTTTGTTTTAATAAATTCGCGCGATTAACCGCGTTTTGTGAAGCCGATTAACATAATAACCCCCGCTCAGTGACAGACAGCCCTAGGCTTAAAATAGGTCTGTCAAAATTTAGTTAAGGCCCAGTAGGACGCACACGGCACAACTAGCGACGCCAATGAAAAAAAAAAACATTTTTTGGATGCGTTTTTTGCCAAAAACTCGTGGCCCATTATGTGGCCACTTTTGGCGAGAATCGATTGCATTCTTAGGTTCTAGGATCTGGAATCCAAACCTTAGGTCCTAAAAATAGTTAAGCCTCGTGTTGAGAAATCGCAGGAGAGTTTTTAGCAAAAAAACGCATCCAAAAAGAAGGTATGGGTCTTTCTCAATTACAAAAAAAAAGCGTGACAACTTGATTGTTAAGTTTGCCTTAGAGATATAATTTCGTAGATTTTTTGGCGAATGTATTTTTTTATAATAAATCACAGCAAGCATTAATTGCGGCTTTATTTATTATTTTATAAAAAATAAAAAATATCAAAGTGTCAAAATTTCACAAAACGTGTGTGTGAAAAACCCAATTTTTCGTATTGTAATTTTTTTTATTAAAAAACTATTGTACATATACTAAATATAAAATAACTACCCGATAGTTCATTAGTTCTCAAGCGATAATTACCAAGTTATAGAAAAATACGACTTTACACAATGATTTAATAGAGGACTTAGTCGTGTGAAAAAATTAAGTTTCACAAACGTGGTGTGTTACATTTTCATTCATATCTCTGAATGACATAATGTTTTGTGAAGTGGCAACACTGTGGCATAAAAAAAAAGATCGGGCATTTGCATAGTTCGCGGCGCAACAGTGGAGACGGCTCCAAAACAAAGTTATGGAATTTAAGTTATTTCTTTGCTAAAACTGTAAAGCATATCACTCCATACACATGGGTAATATGCCAAGTTTGTGGGCAATGTTTTTACTATAGATTTTCTGACATTTCTTGCTAAATGGTCTCAATATGCTGTAGTTTCGATATCATATTCATAGCGTGATTTTAAGGTTATTTTTTGTCGGCATGGCTGCAAAATTTCACAGACGTGGCTAAAAAAAAAATTCACAGACATGGTTTTTTTTTCCACGTTTGTGAATTAAGGGCACGTACCGTGTTTTAATTATTTAATTAACTTTTTTTTTTACACAGGGGAGGAAATTGTCGTAAATAATTTTCATAAAATCACGGACGTGGACTGATTGTCGCAGACGAGGGTGTAAATAATCATGATTTTTCTAGTACTTTTCACACGCACTTTCACAGACATGGGTGTTTATTTTTTCAGTGGTTTTTCAGCTTCCTGGTAGCTGTTAAGCTTGACCGTATATATAAATATTGAGCTGTAACAGTCCTCTATCAAATAAAGCTATTATTTTCAAGATTGAGGTCCAACCACCTCAAAACGCCTAAATTAAGAATAGCCCGTATGATTTTTTTTTCATTGGCGGCGCTAGTTGTGCGTCCTATTGTGCCTTAAAGGCGGAAAATTCTCGGGAATTTTCTAAGGAAAAATCTCATGTCATTTTGATCTCGACCACTCGAGTCATGTCGAGCGAAAAAGCCAAACATCTCGCAGAAATGTCGTGTCTTATATCGAGGATGACTTCGTGAGAATAGGAGATGTGACATTTGCCACAAAATGAGATTTTCCTTCAAGATGTCTCGAATGCGAGATTCCCGAGAATGTGCCCCCCGAACCTCATTTGAAAAAGTTGACTATGGCCCGGTTTCTGAGTTGAGAATTTTGCTAAGCAAATGGGTAAGTATCGTCCTGTCTCTGCAGATTTCTCACAAAAGAGCGTGACAGAGCAATACGTAAGTATGTGCTTAGTAAAATTCTCAACTCAGAAACCGGGCCTGTGTTTTTTTGGGACTGCCACTCACCCTTCTAGTACGACTGAAGGAGCCACTGGACGTTGTATAAAGATGAAAGGCCTAAGCTAAGAATCATGCAACAAATTAAAACTAACTTCGTCCTTAAAAGCCACCCTAAGATACAGATCACATTCAGGAGTTGAGCCCATAAAAATACATAATGTACAAGCCGAGAGAGAACGGCAAACATTAAGGAAAGTGGCCATGGTTTCGTAAAATCGAGGACAAAATAGGGTTCTCTGCCTATATGGTGGTTGTTCTAAGCGCTGTCCAAAAGCCTGGCGTCAGAAATAATCTACCCTTAGGTGATGGTCAAGCAAGGCACAATGAAAAAAAATCACATCTTCTTTTTGGTAGCGGTTTTTGCCAAAACGAGTCGTCAATAAATGCCTAGGTATCTACGAACCAAGTCAAAAGTGACCGTTGTTTTCTTGTGCGGGATTTATGCGTAGGTTATATAGGACCTTAGGCCCTAAAAATAGTTAAGCCTAGGGATTCCCATTCGATTTGTACATGAATCAAACTACTTCAAACTGTCCTATTTCCAATATCAGAAAGCCCTAAATTTCAAGTACTTTCATGACCCCATGTCCGCAAAAATTCAGTGGTACAGTCACCCCAGAGTGTAGTCACAAATTGGTCCGCGAAGCGACTAATCCAAATTATACAGCGCTCAGCCCCCTGCGCACTAGCCCCGTGCGATCCATTGTCGCCGACATGGCTATCAAACTATCGGGGTCACTTCTCTAGTAGCTGGTGAAACGGGCAAAAAAATAATTATTACATTCACTCAACGTTAACTAGTGCTTCGCCCCAAACTGTGAACTCGCGACCCGATATTTCAGCAACCCCTCGACCATTTAGTAATGGATGCATTTCGATCTGGGGATAGGATTAAGCTATAGAAAGTAAAAATCGATTAAAACAGAAAAGAAAAAGAGTCCAAAACGCCAGCGCAAACGTATTGAAATTAAAACTTGCAAAGATGTGTAGCAGAAACTAAAAATTTGGCACGAAAAGTGTTAAGAGCCCAAACTCTTTTTTATGCAGCAAAAGGCCCAGAGGCCAAAGGGGTATTTCCACTCGGCAAACAATTCCAAACCTCCACGGTAGGTAATAAGCTGAAACTATAGCTTGCAGTAATGATAGCGAATAACACTAATAATAACTTGAGGACAATCGCAAAGCGAGCTTGAAGCCAAATTATACCTTACCGACTACGACTAGCTAGGGGACATAGCTTTTGTGTGCCAAAGGTACAGTAGACCCTTTATATCGACAGATTGCACGTGACATACGTTCTGCTTCACATCCCTTTGTTAAAGCTTAAGGTAGGATGATAGCAGCGTGACGGGAAATTCAAATATTTCACAGTTTTTTACATTTTGTAGCTAAACTGAGCTATTTTTGTTCAGCGATTTTTCGTTCGCGGCAATAAAACAGTATTATTTTCATTATTGTAAACAACAGAACAACAATAATTCAGCCGATTATGTGTTCTTGTCTACGAAGCAGTGGCACTGCCCAAAAAACTTGTCGTAAACCAGAACACATAATCGGCTGAATTATTGTTGTTCTGTTGTTTACAATAATGAAAAGAATACTGTTTTATTGCCGCGAACGAAAAATCGCTGAACAAAAATAGCTCAGTTTAGCTACAAAATGTAAAAAACTGTGAAAATTTTGAATTTTCCGCCACGTTGCTATCGTCCACCCTTAATTTGAATCGGGTTAAATCGCGGTTACATTTGGTGACATTTATTTATTGAACGAGCGAGCGAAGCTTACGTGAGGCGATTTTGGCGATTTTTCGACCCCCCCTCCCCTTGGTGAGATGTCGTGAGATTTGGCTCGACCCCCTCCCTCCGCCCCTAATCTCAGCGAGAGGGTCTTAAATTTTCTCAGCTGAGTCGCTCGGCACACCTGTCCCATTTTCTTAGCTTAGTCGGTGTAGTCGACAGAAAATACACTAATAATTATCAACTAAAACAATATTATAATCAGTGCGGTCACTGTAACCTCAGTACACGAGGCGGGGGCTCCGGGGTGCTCCAAGGGGCAGCCCTGCCGACGACGCGCCACCGGAGCGTGCTAATTGTTACACAAAGTGTAAATGTGAAATCGAGGCCGATGTAACTACCGATGCTTGCAATGCCGGGTGGGGGGCAGTGTCATCGCATGGAGATTTGGCAAAATTTCTCGGTCGGTTGGTTGATGATGAAACCAATGCGTTTTTGGAGATGGTGATGGACGAAATTAGACAAGTTTCAGTAACTTCTATTTTTAATTTTGATTTCCACTAGCGAACGCGCCGGGTTTCGAACGGGTGCAAAAAGTATAATAAACATTCCGTGAAAAAATATGTAACTGACGGTGAAAACGGCAAAAAAAATTGTGCGTAGTTTAGGTGGAGTTAGCGGATATACAGACAGACGCGGAAAGTTACTTAATTTTATACGATGTAGAGATAATACGTAAATGTATTCGAAACGGTTAATTGCCACCAAAATTAACTGCGATTAGACCCGTTTCAAATACAGTTAGATATGTATGACTGTTGCTAATTATTAAGTTTAATTTCTAAGATAATTGCTCTGACAAGGAGCTTACCAATGGCAGCCTACATTATACCTCTTACATCGACGTTGAATACTATATATCAGTGCGTGGAAAGGAATCCCTCATGAAAGCGATGGACAAAAACAAAGAGGCCTGAAAGAAGAATATTGAAGCCCTACATTCAATCGCAGAGAAATAACACCATAATAAAAAATAAATCAAAAGAAAAACAAACAATACTGACTGCCCCGAAAGTAACCTAGACCCATCCATGCGGAACATTATTATTATATCAAATTCAATCCACTACTACTGTATCATATTTCACTCAACTACGATCGCAGGTACCCCTGAAATCTACCAAATTATACGCTCTCGGGGATCACCATTAACCGGATCGTATTTCCGTCACTGGCTTCAAAAGCGATTACTGATCCACGGAACCCCACTGAGAATATAGTACCAGAGGTCTCCAAATGATTATGTGCTCGACGACCAGTGTTGCTAGCTATAACAAGCTGCACGAGATGTCACGATTTTAAAGGAGGCTTGGCACTTTAGGGCAGTTTGGTCGTAATTTATACTTTTCAATAAATAATTCTGCCACGATAACTCTAAAATCTGATTAAAACTTCAGGTTTATTTAAAGCTTGCAACAACATGAGCGTGAACATGAACACTCCGACGCTGTAGTACTTCTGACAGTCGTTAGATTTGCAACCGCAAAAAAGATTGCAAGGTTTTACTTAGCAGTTTATATGGGAGTCATGTTTGCCCTTACGCCCATCATTCGGCTAAAACCGGACCTATAACTACTCCAACTAACTGATTGGAGTATAGCAACACTACAGACGAGTGACGCAGGATAGGTAGAGAGCCCCTTTAGAATCCTCCCCTTCCGTTCAGCTATTGTGTCGCGAATAATCCAAATTATACACTCGCCGGCTACCCTTGGTTGACATTCGTCCGGGGCGCGTTTGCAGTTGCTTTAGACATTTAGGCACGGATTATATAAAAGTTTTAGCTGTCTATCTACCTCTACCTTCTATGTATTTGAAATTCAATATCAAGGAGATGAGAAAACGATCTGGAAGGTGAAGATCCCACTGGCTCTTCAAGGTGACAAGAACAATTAATGGTTCAATGGGTGAAAGAGACAGATCTGTCTCAAATGGGTATGACTAGTGACAAATGAGCAAGTCATGGAAAGAGTGAAGGAGAGAAGATACTAAGGACCATCAATGTAGAAGAGGAAAGAAAAAAACATAATAACTAATTGAAGGAAAGAAAGGTAGAGCAAGGGCAAGAAGAAACAATTTCAAACAAATTAAAGGGAAAGTGGACGTGGTGGGTGACACACGACAGCACGTCAGACTGAACACTTTTGTTGTTAACTCGCCCGTAACGTAACCCAGTAGAGTGCTAGCGTGTAAGGGTCGACGAGCTGTCTTGGGTACCAACCAGGCTGTAAAAGAGCTATACCTATATGATGTTTAATTGTTTATTATTCCAAGGTTTTCCCATCCCTCAACATATTGACATAATTAATCGTTATCTTACCACCAATAAATATTAACGCAACCCGCAACGGTGGTATCCGTTCTAATTGTCATCGACAAATGACACTTCAGACGGCGCGCGTCCGCCACGTGCCTTCGCGCCAAATCTGTTTTCTTTTTAAACGCACACCCGCGTCATGGCCGCCGGTCAAAATGTATTGTGCACGTCAGTTTTGTTAAGCGGTTTTACCATGAGTTTGGTGCACTCTAGAACATTACGTATAAATCTATGAAGCTTTCAGATTCATCATATTCTTCTTGTAGTGCCGTCTCCTATCGGAGGTTGGCAATCAGTTCGGCTATTTCTTCCCTTGGGGCTACCAAACTAAACAACGCGCTCGTGGATTCAGATTCTTACAGGGCTGCAATGCCAGATTTCACCAAGATGCAACTTTTAAGGCCCATTATAGATTTTTGAGTTTTGGACTTGACTAATTTTTTGAAAGTGTGCTTCGTTCATTCATTCTCTGATTCTCGCTGGCTCAGAGACACAATGTGTTATAATGGATCTTGGCCTCTGCAACAAAGACTGTCCCGGTCCTGCGCCAACTCCCTCCAATATTTTGCTTGGAGATCCTCGCTCAGATTTCTCTCTAACACACGTCTTTCCAGAAGGCTTAGCACGCGGGCCATTTTGCCTACTCTCAACTGTCACCTCAGCCACTTAACACTATTGAGGTGACAGTGAACAGTGGCTAAGGTGACAGTTGAGAGTAGGCAAAATAGCCCGCGTGCTAAGCCTACAGCGAAGAGAAAATACTTCCATAGACGTAGGTTAAAATCGATAAATAAATGAGCGTCTTTAGGGTCAAAGAAAGGGAAAGCACACATTTTCAGTTTTTTCAATCCTGTAGCTAATTAAAATTGAGATATTTTTGTTCATAAATTTATGTTTTACGACAGTAAAATAGAACTGTAACACGGAACACGGTCAAAGAAACCAACAACTTAAACTGGAACGCATTCATGGCGAGCACACTAGCGGCAGCGTGTCTAGACGCGGACCCTCACGCACACCACCCCAGCCGACGGCCTTTATAAGCAAGATCTCGAGCTCTGAAATTGATTCCACCGCGGCGATCGGCGAAAGGAACACCTCTCCTACCTACCTACCCTCACTCCCTGGGCTCCTGCGGTGGCCATCCACGTGGAGTCCGCCCTTCATCAGACCACTGCCGTGGCTACCCACGTGTGGTCTCCAACTCCTGGCTCCTGCCGTGGCTATCCACGTGGAGCCGCCCTTCCTCACACTCCTGCCGTGGTCATCCATGTGGAGTTTCCCCATCGTCTCCAACCTGTGGAGCCGCCCCCAGTCACGCCACCTACTGTATTCATCTGTACCAATAAAAGTTAACCTCTGTGCATCACCTGGAGTTTCCCTTCTTACACTGGACATCCAACGTGGGGCACTCTTCACCCGTATTGCACTGGCGCCCAAGGCAAACACATCACCCCTTCGTTATAGAACTCTTTTCATTATTCTAAGCAACAGAACAACAATAATTAAGCTGATTTGTTTTTCTGGTCGAACAACCAGTGGTACTGCCCAACAAACTTTGTGACAGAGTTTGTGAGTTTTGTGACAGAAATCTCTACATCTCATGGCAAGCCTACCTCACTCTACGGTCGGGCATTTGATTCTCCATGTCAAGGCTGCTCAACCTTTTTAACAGTCGGGCCAAACTGTGGATTCAGACGTTCACGATGTGCCACTGACAATACTATTTCAGTTACTCTCGGGATATGCGAAATGGTGCGAATTTCAAAACTTACTTGCGTGGGCCATTCAATATTCTAGGGTTGACCACCCTTGCTCCATGTTAATTCAGTGTAAAGTTAGGGCGTTGAGTTATCCAATGAGGGTCACTCTTTATTATGAGATACAAGCGGTGATGTGCAGTTTTTTTTATATTTTTAATTATGGGGTTAGCTTTATTGTGTGCCAGGCAGGGCTGATTGCGCTCATTGGTCGGTCGGTCTTTTATCAAGGATTTAGATTTTATTGGAGATTTGGGTAATCTAAAAACACCTGCAGTAGGTACTTCTAACTAATTCTAGATTATAACTAATATCTACCAAATTCTTTATAATGCATGTCACCAGGGTATTTCATAAAAACATTGATTATATATTTATTGTGATTGGATTAGTGTCAAAATTAATAACCTTGTTTGTAATTCACGCAGGTGTGAGTACAGTTAATTATTAATTAGATATTAGATTGCCAAGATCGCATCTGATGTGCCCTAAAAAAAAAAATAGGTGGCTGAAGAGACCACTCAGCGCTGCAGTGCCTGGGACATTGTTTTAGATGAAGTAGGCTTTGATGTGCCCTAAAATCCAGAAAATGCAACACAAATCCCACATTTTCCGACCTAATGATCACCCCACGAAAAGGACACAGATTATAATCGAGTGCCCACTCGACAATATGGCCGCATTTTCGCTAGTGTATCTGTGAACAAATTCACAACACAATGATGCACATTCGAAGGGCCCTTGTATTTATTGACGAATTTGTGAGACACGTGGCCATTTTGGACCAGTTTAGGGAAAATAACGGTTTAGTATAATTGTTCTTGATTACAATGAAAGCGAGCGGGAGGTGGATCGGAGTGTCAACGTTGAAGTGTTATTAAAAAAAAACATGCCTCAAATTAAAACTGTTTCCTTCCAGTAATAGACAAAAAATATGTGATTTGGGTTAATATCTTGACTAGTTAATAATAGAGCAGAGAAAATATGAAGATGGATGAATTATCGATGAGGAATGAAGTTGGCAGAAGTTGGACCTGCACGACCTACCAGGGGGTAATTCTCGGGAATCTCGCATTCGCAGAGATTTTTCCTTCGAAAGACTGGAAGGAGACCGCGCACGACAGAGACTAGTGGCGACTTCTTGTGTCTGAGGCCAAGACCTCATTTCTGGTCGCTGAGCTAGCGGAACAAGTAAATGAGTAAGATAGATAGATACATAACACTTTATTGTACACCAGAAAAAAATAAGTTCAAGAATTTTCTGGAGACCTGGAAGACCCAAGATAATTATTATAATGGCTTGAGAACTTACGCCATTGGTACAAACAATCCACGAGCTCCTTGTTCCGTTTGGCAGCCTCAAAGGAAGAAATAGCCAAGATGATTGCCAACCTCCGATAGGAGACGGCACTACAAGAAGAAGAATTTTCTTAACCTAAAAGTACAGATGGCGGTCTCATCGCTAAAAAGCGATGTCTCCCATACAGATTCCAGATAATAGATTAAAGGCACAAACTAAATTTCTACTGTTTATTAAATTATCGTAGGTACAGTTCACAAAATCGAACCGGAAACCCCGGATAATCCAGGCCAATCCCAATGGAGCTCTAAATCAAAATCCCGCCATTCACTCGCGCGAGCCAAATCCACCCAACGCAGTCCATACTCGTACTAGACAGGGGGGCTCCGGTTGTTAATGTAACAAATATTGTGTCGACCGTGAACTGGAGTGATTATGTCGAGGGTGGATATGTGCCTTATTCATAGACTGGACCCCTAAGTTTCCCCTATCTATCTATCCAGCCCATAAGTAAATCCCACTGCTGCTTGCTTAGCATGCTTAGCGAGCTGGGTTACGCAGTCTGGCTTGGTGAGATGTCGTGACTTCATGAGATATTGCTCGACCCCCACCCTCCCTCCGCTAATCTCACATGAGATTGTTCAAATCTCGCGCGTTTAGCTGGCGTCTAAATAATCGAGGGTCTACTGTGCTACTTTGTGGCGTTCGTGGTCTGGTAAATGATAGTATTTAGGGTTTTTTAGAGAAACATTAAACATTTCGTGCCGAAAAAATTACGTGATATTTGCCGAGACCCCCCTCTCTCTCTCCCTCAAATGAGGTTTGACTCGACCCCCTAGCCCCCTAAATGCCTGGCCCAAACCAAGTGGCTACTGTTGGCGATAAAAGATTTTATTCGTAGGTTCTAGGATCTGGAATCTAAACCTTAGGTCCTAAAAATAGTTAAGCCTCGCATTGATTTTTCGCATTGACGAGTTTTTTGCAAAAAACGCATCCAAAAAGATATGATATTTTTTTCCATTGGCGGCGCTATAGATGTGTGTGCCTAGGTTATCTACGCACTCTAAGGTTGACTATGAATTTGGCCCCCACCGCGGGCGGACACGTGACTAGGGCTGTCACACGTCGTCTAGTTTGATTAATTGCCGCGAATTTAACGCCCCACTGCAGCCAGCCAGAGGGACAGCCCTGCAAGCGTAGAATAAGGCTGGGTTAGATCGTGATGATGATATGAGGTAAGGTAAGCACGAAGACGTTTTTAATGTCACAGATTAAATACTTTAGCCCGGCTGGTTTATACAAGGTAATACAAAAGTACCTTACTCTTTTTACAGGGTAATAGCACCCGGTGATAGAGATCACAACCTAAATATTTTTTTCGCTCTATGACGTTCAGTTGATTTTTAAATTAATAGAATGTGAACGCTGTGGCGGGAGAAAAGTATTTTTTAAATATTGTTTTCATTGGCTTTCACAATGTTTTAGCAACTTAAAGCTATGCAAATGCACCTACATCAACAAACATATTTTTAAATTTGGGCAAAAACAAAAAAGTTATGAAAATTTTTAAATTTTGAGGTTATAAAATAAAATTTGTTTTTTTTCAACTTTTTTTTACAGAATTGACATCCTGTTGACTAGTAGGTTACACCCTGTAAAAAGAGTTAGGATGTTTTGTAACACGTTGTATAAACTTACATGGACAGTAAATGCGTTAATGTTTCTATTGATATTTTCCACGCAAGCCTTTGATTTTCCGAGCTCACTTAGGAAACATTAAGCCTGCCCAAAACGCAACGTTTATTGACCGAAACCCCGCGGTCCACAAACAAACACACAACACATCGAGGCTAGGGCGACAAGACCAGTGTTGCTAACTCTGGGGGTTTCCCCCAAAATGTAAACTCTAATTTAAAAACCGAGTCCCACGGAATGACCGTTGCTACTGTCAGATAATGCCAAACTGGTCACCCGATTGGCTTTATCTGACAGTAGCAACTGTCACTCCGTAGACTCGGTTTTTAAATTAGAGAAGGTATATTTTGGCAGTTTTTTTACTTGCAATTTTTGCATATAAATGAAATAAACTAAACTGTTGTTTTCAAACTTATTCAGGGGATTTTTTAATATGTGTTGGCAACACTGAGGGTGACCACGCCGCCTTGTTTGAGCCGTGCAAACATTACCACTGTTTACCTTCTCGTTTAGCTAAATTATTTGTTGAGCTTCCAACGGAGGACTTTATTCGGAAGGGTTGCCTTTAGGGGTAGGCAGAGTGTTTAATGGCGTCAAGAAGACGATATCCTCTGCTATAACCAGGGGCCTAACTGTTTAACTATTTAATCTATCGCGATCCCTTTCAATGGTATCAGGATCATGATCGTGATTGCGTCTTTAGAATGGAATTGTCTAAGTTTTAAGTCATAATCGCTAACAGAACGAACGAGTCAAAACGCCATACAAATTGAATGATATTGAGTGAACGATTTTGTTATTTTCTTCACTTAATATCCTTTAAAATAGTCGCAATCCCTATATCCTATAAATGCAGTGTGAAATTCGTCAGCACCCTTCAAACGTCAAATTGAAAGGAATCGCGATTGATTCAAAAGTTAGACAATTAAGCCCCTGCTGTCATTGCGGCGAAGGGACCATGGATGCGGATGGCGAGGGACCGTGAGAGGTGGTGCGAGGAGGTAAATGATTCCAGGCAGTAGGCAGAAGTGGGCTGATGAAGTGATGATGATGATGAAATGCTTCTCTACCCCTTCTCTGCGCTAACACTCTAAAGAAAACGTGAAAGAAACACAAAGAAACCCGCGGCTGGGTTTTTTAACCCTTGACCACAAAAGAGTGTGTTATAAACTTATAAGACTTATAAGCTTGAACGCTATGTGCGAGTGTCAGGGTGTCTGTATGTCTGTCTGTGGCACCGTAAGTCGTCGCGTCGCTCTTAAACGGGTGAACCGATTTGGATGCGGTTTTTATTATTATTTGAAAGCAGGTTTTCTAGCGAGTGTTCTTAGTTATGTTTTATCAAAAATCGGATCAGCCGTTTATGAGATAATATGCTTAATATGTTCAAATAATTGAAGCTAAAAATATATCGGGGGTATTTTAAATTTTAATTTAGTAATTATTACAAAGTGTCATTTTAATACCCATTTTTCAGCACAACAAATATGGCGTCTACCCAAAATACTACAATCTGTGACAAAAACCGATAATAAAATACAGAACAACGGAGTAATGCCTAGTTCTTTGTCAGATCGACGACGGTCAGTAATGCTGACAAGAAATAGAGTCTTGTAGCTATACCTCCACTGCGACATTCTTTGCGCCATACTTGGGGTGTGAAATACATTGCTGGGAAGCCTTAGAAGCTGAGAATAATTACACATAGAAAGTTAGTATCTGCAAGACAAAATATGCTACAGACTAAACCAGGGTTATTTTAATACACATTTTAGCTTCAAATAAGCATAACTCATAAACAGCGGAACCGATTTTGATACTAAAACACATTATCTAAGAACACTCGCTAAAAAACCTGCTTTCAAATAAAAACCTTATCAAAATATGTTCACCTGTTTAAGAGCCACAGATACACAGACAGACAAACAAATAGCGGTCTAACTTATAACACCCCTTTTTTTTTGGTCTGGGCTTAAAAAACTGGTTTCATTGCTGGGACAGAATATTTGGCTAAAGGTGATTCTACACGACTTGGTCACTTTTGGCCGGACATTTTGTACGAACCCATCATTTTAAGCTTTACCAAAGCCAATCCTAATTGGCACCCCGTGAGCAAAGGTAATTAATTTATAAATTACGCGTTTATCATTAACCACAAACACCTATAAGGCGATGGACAAGTCTTTGGGTAAATAATACATGTAACTACTGGGCCTTAAGTCTGTAACGCAATGGCGCATCGATGGCGTCCCAGTAGAAGGACAAAACCGGGGTTTCCTCGTTTTTCTCCTACAATCAGCGAACTAATCCCCTAGAATTAGAATCAGGATATTCTTTGCTGTACTACAACAACATTAAAAGGACAGACAGGCTTAATACATCGTGATTGAAGCCGTCAACTAGGAGCCCATTTTGGCACCATTGCGTTACAGACTCAGGCCCCTGCACAATCACTTGTTCGCAGACTGAGATTGGCTCGTGTTATGGCAAACGTACAAGGGCAACGCAGATATTATGGACATCGGAGTTTCGCGTTTTGGTATCCGTGGGAATCTAGTGTTTTACTGATTCTACTAGGGCCACGAAGGAAAATATCGCGACGAAACCTGAGCGTATGAGGCATTATAGTATAATGCCTCATACGCTCAGATTTCGCTCAAGTTTCAGGGTAAACCCTCAACGCAAACATCGCCAATCCGCTTTGAGCACGCGTGGTGATTAAGCTCGAACTCTCTCTCTCTCTGAGAGACGGCCTTTCCCAGCTGTACAGTGGGACATGTACCGACTACATGTTTTTTTTTTTTTTTTAATTGATTTGCATTTTTTCTTCCGACATTGGGTCGAAAACATTTCGTGCTTAACATTTTACTCTTCAGCGAGATTTTTTTTTTTTTTTTTTTTACCTTTTTAAAAACCTTTTGGGAACAAATGGGGATCTTATAAATAAAGCAACACATAATCTTTTTTTTTTTTTTTGTATTTTTTTTTTAAGATATACATATATAATTTACTAGACTACATGTTACTTATTTTTACAATGATCCTCAAACTTATCGTCCGATTGGTCGCCCGATCAGCCTATTGACGCCCCCGGCGCGCGCGCAGCTGAGCAAACAGGGGCCTTAGCCTGTAACGCAATGGTGCCAAAATGGGCTCCCAGTTGACGGCTTCCATTACGATTTATTAATTCTGTCGGTCATTTTAATGTTTTTGTAGTACAGCAAAGAATATTCTGATTCTAATTCTAGAGGATTAGTTCTCTGGTTGTGGGAGAAAAACGAGGAAACCCCGGTTTTGTCCTTCTGCTGGGACGCCATCGACACGCCATTGAGTTACAGGCTAAGGCCCCTGGATAGCTCGTGAGCTCGTGACGAGGCTCGACGCTGACTGATAGTGCAATCGAATCGGACGACCTCTAGTAACCTTTACGAAGGGCTACATACAAAGCAAAAAAAAATGTAGCCCATACTCGTCCTTGCTAACGTAACTGTGAAGGAAAACATCGTGAGAAAACCGAGCGTCTGAGGTCTGAGATAATACTCTCTAAGAAAAAATCTGTTGCTGCCTCGCGTGCGCAAATACTGAGCGAAGGGACAACCTGAAGAAAATCTACAAAATTGAGATTTACCACTTTCCTCTCTCAAAACTGGTCCGATTAATAAAAAATACTGAATAGCTTTTGCCCGCGATTTCATCCGCGTGGATTACAGAAAAAGCATTTTGCATTACTTTGCTCCTAAGTGTAAAAGTGTGATAATATGTAGCCTATGTGTTATTCTGATGTCCAAGCTAGGTATCTCTATTCCAAATTTAATCCAAATTCGTTCAGCCGTTTCAGCGTGAAAGAGTAACAAACATCCATCCATCCATACTTACAAACTTTCGCGAATATAATATTAGTAGGATCTAATAGGATATACTAGGATATCACAAGAAAATGCTGTCGGACCGTCTTCAGCTTGTTAACACTCACTGCTGAGTAAAGGCCTCTTCATATACTCATCTCAAACCTGTATCTTGGGTCTAAAAGGGTCACACAAGTAGAATAAGCGGTAGAGTGAACTAGAGCGTACTTCTACGAGTTTCTAGTACTCTACCAGTTTTATAGTCTTCGTGTACATTTTTATTTTTAACGCCCGAGATAAAAATAGGGGTGTATAAGTTTGATCGCTATTGTGTGTCTGTCTGTCTGCCTGCCTGCCTGCTTGCGGGTGAACCGATTTGGATGCGTTTTTTTTAAAGCAGGGTTTCTAGCGAGTGTTCTTAGGGTGTTTTAAAAAAATCGGTTCGGCCGTTTATGAGAAAAAACGTTGTTGCAAATCACAAGTTGGCGAGTTCAGGAAAAAAGCTATTAAAAAATTGCCCTCTATAGGTAATAGAACCAATATTGCATTATGTATGTCGGTATGTCTATCTAATCGAGCACTGCAGCCCGACTGTCTGTCAAACTCGCCGCTAGAGACATAATAATTTATGACAATTTATTATTTATCGCCATTATTATTATTTCGCTTTAATTGACGCTACGAGTCTAGTTTCTCGATAACCTATTTAGGGTTACTACGCGTTTGGCGTACTTACTAGTGTATGGTTGAGGATAAATGTGCATGCATGAGGTTTTTGCCTCTAACTCCACAGGGTGCAATAGAATTCGATAGCGTAAGCTTTGTACTAATCACACAAACAAGTCAAACAACTTGTACTAAGTGGCAAAAAAAATGGAGAGGAAAAAATATTTCTGTGTGTGTCCGTCTAAAATACAGGATGGTCCAAATAAGGAAGGAAAAATTTTTTTTTAGATTCCTTGTGCCTAGGGCTACCCATGTATGTTCAGCGATTTTTCCGTGATTTAGAAGTTATGATTTGGACTACCCTGTATGTGTGTCTGTCTGTCTGTGGCATCGTACGTAGCTCTTAAACGGGTGAACCGATTTGGATGCGGTTTTTTATTTGAAAGCAGGTTTTCTAACGAGTGTTCTTAGATATGTTTTTATCAAAATCGGTTCAGCCGTTTATGAGTTAAGCTAATTTGAAGCTAAAATGTCGGAAGTATTTTAAATTTTGTAGTATGTTGATGTTATTCGACGCTGAATATACCCCGCAATCAGTTTATCAGGCGCGATTATGCGCAATAGACACATTTAGGTACTTGCTGCAATAAAACTAATTGCTAAACACATCGTTGTTATTATCAGGGACCGTTGTGAAAATATAACTAATTGATTTATCTATCACCGGAGCGTAACCGTGGAGTGATAACTGCTTTCATTTAACTTTTGACCCTACACGAGGTTGGTAATTGGTTTAATAACATTCTCATACCTTCAATCTTGGGCTCAGAAGAGGCAGACAGATGAATACTTTCCCAGTATTCCATAAAGGCATAATAATACACCGTGGAATTTTAGTGGTTTTAAAGCCGAAGGTGTTTAGTTGCACTCGTGATTCTGAGACAATTACAAAATTTTACTTCAAAACGAGCGAAAATAAAAACACTTCCCAATACAAACGGCTATCGCCAATCGACACCGTTTGTATGGAGAAGTGTTTTTTTTTTTCGCGCGTTTTGGAATGAAATTTTGTAATTTGGCTCAGAATCACCAGTGCAACAAAATACCTTTCGGCTTTAAAACCACTAAAATTGCACGGAGTATACGTCCTGAAATGGTCACAAAATAATGCTGAAGAGGAAAAAGCTTGTGAAAATTAATGAATCAATGTGGTTCTTGAAAAAATCTGAGCCGTTTTGGCAAATTATTTCTTACTTTAAAATTTTAAAATAGGTAGGTACTCAATTAAATAAAATTTTAAAAGTTGCTCGGAAAAATCACTTTTGTATGAACTCGTAGTTATTCACGGACGAGACAGGCTGATATTATTTTACGATATGTATTAGATAGTCCCCATGATATCATCAGTAACAAAGTAGGTAGAGTCGGCCACACGCTAGGATAGGTGTACACTTTTTGTTCGATTGGCGCCCTTATTCCGCGCACGGTAAGAGCTGCCATACCCTATCTGTGACTGTGGCCGACCGTACCGTGAGCCAAAACTTCACGAGATGTAATCCATTGCACTGTGTGTGACCCACTTATAGCAGTGGGAGATACTTTAGCGCGAGTAATATTTCACTTTGTGTACTAATTAAAGGACTTCAATTAACATCCAATGGACTTGCGGCCTTGCGTTCGTCTGAACGCGACGCAAAACTAAATAAATAAACTAGCTTTTGCCCGCGACTTCGTCCGCGCCAAAAAAACACATCTCGAAGGAAAAATATCATTTTGCGGCAAATGTCACATCTCCTATTCTCACAAAGTCATACGCGACATAAGTAACGAGATTTCTGCTAGATGTTTGCCTTATTCGCTCGACATGACTCGAGAGGTCGGGAGCAGTCGAGATCGAAATGTCATGAGATGTTCCCTTTCGAGATGTGTCGAATGCGAGATTCCTGATAATTGGCCCCCTGTGTAAATCATCTAGAAGCTTAGGCCTAAGTAGGTATTATAGGGAATGTTCAAAGGCTAGTAGGTAATACCGTGGGAAAAGCTGCTCAAACGACCAATGAGGCATTGAGGCCAGTTGGAAGCTAGTAATCGATCCACAACGAGTTTATTAAAACACTAAATGAGACTTCTCGAGGTTGAACTCAACGGGAACTTTTATGTGAATCACCTACCAACGTGTGGTCAATATAGCGCGCTAACTTGAAGGAAAACTGGGCCCTTAGCCTGTAACGCAATGGCGGGTCAATGGCGTCCCGGCAGAAGGACAAAACCGGGCTCTCCTCGTTTTTCTCCTACATCCAGAGAACTAATCCTTTAGAATTAGATCAAAATATTCTTTGCTGTACTACAAAAACATTAAAAGGACAGACAGCGTTAGCAAATCGTAATTGAAGTCGTCACCTGACAGCCCATTTTGGCACCATTGTGTTACAGGCTAAGGGCCCTGCTTTGGGGAAATTTGTTTGGCCCAGGCAGAAAGCAGATGGGCAGAACGCTAATGCGCTGGTCCGATGCCTTAAAGTGCTGTGTTTTTCAACCTTTTCCATGACGCGACCCCCTTACAGTGGTAAAACGTTTCGAGACCCCTACCAGGGGCTTAAATGTCTTACTTTTAAATATATCGCGAAAAAAGATACATTGTGTTTTTTTTCATCATTTAATAAATCGAAAACTACACATTGTAAAAATTAAATAAAAATTTCCTTGCGACACTTTTAACTGCGATTCGACCCGTTTCAAATTATTTGTCACATTATCGCCCTCGGTATATTTCCTATTTCCGTCACAGACTAGATCTGAGTCTGCCATGAAACCATGAAACCATCAATAAGTTTTAAGTGTCGATAACTCTCCGGGCTTTCGTCACGGCGTAGTAAAGCGCGAGTGATTTATACGCGACAGACGACGCCCACGGACCCGTAGGTGTGTTGCCGCGGCCGTCTTGGGGTTGTTTTAAACCTCTGGGTCTCGGCAAATATCACGTTTTTTTTCCACAAGAAACAGTCTGTAGGAAACTGGGTCAAATTAAGGCGCTGTGCATGATGAATCGCCCGCGCACAGAAAAATGCACAAAATCGATTCCTGTATAACCCGTGCCATTAAAGAAAACATTTAGGATGGACTTCAAAACACTCGCCCTCTCGCTCTAATTAATACAGTCAAAGCGAGACAACGCTAGGTTTTTAACTCCGTCCTAAATGTTTTCTTTAATGACACGGGTTATAAACTTATAACAAATACACAAAAAAAAATCGAAAATGTTTACATATCAAACCCTAGAATTAGTTGAGACCTATCTAAAACAGCCAGTTTCGTATTGACATTCATAAACGTTTTGATGATATTTTGCTTGAAAAAAAAATAGGCGGCGCACTTTTTTTCAAGCAAAATATCTTGCAATATGTTATGGATATCAACACGAAACTGGCTGTTTTAGATAGCTCTCACCTAATTCTAGGGTTTGATATGTGAACATTTTCAATTTGTTTAGTGTATTTGATACAGGAATCGATTTTGTGCATTTTTCTTTGCGCGCGGGCGATTCACTATGCACGGCGCCTTAAGTAAAAAATGATTTTCCACTAAAATGTGGCTAAATCCTAAGTACCTAATAATATTTATCGCGGCTATGTTCGTTCGCCTCAAAGTAGCACAGTCGCTCCTCAATTGTTTAGTCACCAAAGGCCTGCCAAACGCGCGGCATTTTGAAAAATCTCACGCGACATAATGGTGGTCGAGCAAAACCTATGAATAAAACTTGCACAAGTCAAAAGTGGCAATTTTTTTCTTGTGTAGGATTTATTCGTAGGTTCTAGGATCTAGGCAGGTTCTAAAAAAAGTCTGGGGATTATCATTTGACGGCCCTAAAACAACGCAAAAAACGCATCCAAAAAGAAGATATAACTTTTATTTGCTTGATACAAAAGTACTACAAAGTTCAATGGTTCTTTTGGGGACAATTTCTAGACTCATTAAAATACTAGATGCATATAAAGTGACTGCTATCATAGAGGCTATATCAATCACTCAGTATTTGATGGACTGCCTCATGTCATCCAATACGTCCTAAAGGTCAACCATCACATTGGCAGCTTCGGCATTTTCATTTATGACCATATAGGCCAACTATGTGATAAATTCCTATACTTTATGATTCGAATTTCTAGTTACTATGAAAGTGAAACATAATGTTTGTTACATTTTTGCAGCTAAATTGGTGAACATTTGGATAAAAATTAGACGGTATGTATCTTGAATCTAGGAATAAGACAAGCTAAGCAGTGGAGCGAACAAAGTTGCAAGCAAAGCCTACTGTGTAGTATAAAATGATAATATTTCATACACTGTGACATGTAGTAGCTATATTTGAACAGTTGGCCAGGTTTCGTAGTTAATTTATTCGGAGCAAATCCATAAGTTCAATATTATTTAGTCATGCACTGTTTTATTTTATATTAGACTCTGTGTTGACTTTGTGAGCTAACAGTGTCTTGCTCACATGCGCTCATTTTCAGAGTTGCTTGGCATTTCGTAATCAACCATGCCTTACATTTAAAAGGATATCACAGTAGTTTTTTCTCCACACAAACGTAATCTCCGACGTAGACTGGGAAAAAGTGGGCTGAACCAGAGTAAATCTCAGTTTAGAAGTCTCAATTTCTGATGCTGTCTGTATTCAATTCAATACGATCAGGGCGTCTATGAGCCGAACTAATACCAAGTGGTTAAAAAGGATAGCAACTATTCCACCAAAATAAGCACAGTTTGACCTGTTTCAGTAAAAACTAAGAGCTTTGATGAACGTTGGTGTAGTTAGGTTCTGTAATACAGGTACATAATTAAAGCTTAAGTTCTAAGCATACTAACTTAAAATCCATGAGGTTAGGTGAGGGTTAAGAGCATACAACTACATTTCAAGATTGGCCTTTGGGGGCTGGGCTAGTGTAGCTAATAGTTGACTAAAAGGCTGAACTAAACTTACGTTTTGCATTAATGAAATGGATTGGGCAAAACAAAACAGCCCCTTAAATTGCTTTCAATACTTCGTAAAATCGATGTTTTAGAAACTGTATGAAAATAGAGTAAAAACACACAAGGAGCCAAATTTCCTAAGAAGCCATTGTTTACATCGTGGCCAAGTATTAAAATAAACAAAAGATCTTCCCGAACTCACGGATATGGGCAAAAATGTACGCGTAGTAACGACTTGAAGCTTACACTGTTGAGCGTAATCAAACTATAGCTAGAGTAAATAAACAATCTAACTGTAAACATAGACGTAAATAGGACATAAAAAACTGCGAATCGCCATCATAATAGGCTTGATTTGGACGAAAACCAACAGGTCCTATGGTTTAAAGCAAAAAAAAGAGCTTCCCTTTTACACGCTTTGTATCAAGCAAACGTTTTGTGGCTAAAAGACGACTTAGTAAAGAGAATAAGTAAAATAAGGCCTTCGGTATACCACGCCGAGGCGACGTTGCTCGCGTCAAAGTAAACAGTATCCGTGAAACAATTCAGCTTTGCACTAAAAATTATACCAAGCACAATGGATCGCACACTGACAACCGAGTACGCGACCAAAACATAGCCTAAAAAACAGGTTTAACGCGAAGTCGAACTGGATTTTGAGGTTGAAACACACGCGTTAGTTGATTACGATTATTTACCAATACGCTCCATGTGAGAAACAACGATATTTCTACGTGATTTAGGGAAAATGCTGTTGGGTTACAAAACTGAAAATGGCATAACACGCAAACGTTTTCGTCGAATTTCACAATGAAACACTTCACTGACGCGCCACTGTTCGTTCGAGGGACGCGAGACGGGCCACGGTATGCATTTTCTCACTCACCTTGCTGTTTATTCGCTATTTTATTGAAACAGTTTTGAAAAACTTCGTATAAATGCATAGGCTCGTCATCGCTCGTCGCCATTTTGGAATTCACTGACAAATCAGACAGAGACAAGATAGAGGTCAATTACAGAGTAATCAAGCGAACTAAACCCAAGCCACACTGAGCTACAATCCACTGCACGTTGCGGCAACCAACCACAAGCAAGGCAACTTTGATAGCTCCCGAAAACGACAAAATACACGAAAAAATCATACAACAGAAAAAATCTGACCAAGAATCAAGTCAATCTGTTTATGAATATTTTGTATGTGTTAAGGATTGATGGCGTTTGATTTGACATTTTAGCGATACGATACGAGGCGCTACCGCTACCCCACAACACTTATCGCGGGCGGTTTATATCGAACAAAAAGGGGTAACGCGTCCGCTTGCCTGTCGTCGCATGTAACTAATCAGAAAAATACTTATGGTGCCGTAGGGAAACTCAGTCCCAAATTCCGCGTGGGCAGGATTTTACAGGGCATCTAGGAGGATTCTGGGAGGAAGGTCCTCAGAGTTGTCAGTCAGTGGGTAGACCAAAATTTAGATGGGTCGAACGATGATAAAATACGGCAGGATGACAGTGGATGAGATTCGCTTTTCATTGAAGGGGTTGGGGTTGGTTCCAAGTAGAGGCCTTTGATGCTACTGAAGGGGGATAAACAGGGGCCTTAGCCTGCATCGACCATAGCCATCGGTCCAAAGAAGTCGGTGATTACACACTGGGTGTTTTTAAGCCTAGCCTGCATCCTTAAGGAAACCAATGGCAAACCTAACTTCTCGCAGCCAGCGATTAAATAGTTGCGTATCAGTGATTAACCACTTGTTGTCCCAAGCGACCTTTCACTCATTCTACTAAAACCACTAACACCACAGATTAAAAAAATATTACGCCATTATTTGTCCACGACTGTTTGCAGGAACCGTTACAATAACGATATTTGTATATTTTCATCTTAAATCTTTATGAATTTACGCAATAAATGTTATTTTAAGCTCGAAACATTAATAAACAGTCTTATTGTTGAGAAAAAACGTCTTGTAATTGAAAATTTTACACTTTTCGATGAAAATGTGGCTGTTTGAAACATCATCTGCAACAGTCAAAGAGATTCAAGTAAAAAAAAAAGAATGTCAAAAATTGTTATTAACGACGAAGTACATAAATAATACAAATTAAACGTTTTGATTATTTCAGAGTGTGTTTTTAGAGTTTAATTGTTCATTAGTTTAGTTATGAATATTGGTGAAACAAGGATCTGGGCATTCGTGGAAAAAGTGGTAAGTGAAAATAATGCTACCTAGACCGACTTTTACTTTTTGAACAAACTTAACTAAATAACTCTCTAAAGTTTAATCCGCGCGCGATGAGAATGGGATGTACCTTGTCGAAGTCAATTGAAAATATACTGTAGCTATTTACTTTGACAACTTTGCTTCGACGCGAGTTTGCTAACCGCGCGCGTCTCTGTTCCAAAAGGCCGCATCCCATTCTCATCCCGCGCGGATTATATACCTATATGCGATGACAGTAATCTCAAAGATACTTTTCATATACATATAACTCCTAAAGTACAAACTCACTTGAGTCTATAGTGTTGAAACACCGTAGGAATCTCACTTTTTCTTTCTTGTTGTATACTAGATTATGGCCAGCGCGCAAAAGCTTGAATCAAGCAATGATTTATGGCGAGAAAGGTCGGAAATAAATATTCAATGCCCCACCTACAGTGAGTATCTGAAAAGGGATAACGCTTGGTGAGTAGGTACTAAGTTCTATAACTACCAACCTTCATAAGATTTGCATCTCATTTCATTTGCATCATAGTCACCTAGCTACCTACTAACCTAACCACCTTCCCTACTATCAGTCAAAGTTGTGGTCAACCACCTCATGGGTCCTTTTTAGAGTTTTGTTTACTGCCCCAGCGGCTAACTGGGTAGCTAAAGTATATTTTTAGTGAAGTTATGTTTTTATTAGTATGGAAGCCTCGAGTCCAACTCGCCCTTAGCCGTGTTAACGAGCAACATAAAAAATAATGATTTCATCCAATAAAAGTAACAAAATTGATTTCAAACAGTTACCATGCAAACGGCACAATCTGTGAATTAAAGAGGTAACTTTTTTATCTTTCTACAAATTAAATTTATCCATATAATATAAAGGTTGTTTCAAAAAGGACCTGTAACACTGTAAGTAGTCGCTCAACATATCAATACAAGCAACCTAAAGTGTGGAGCAAATTTAAGTTAAGGCTGGAAGATAGCAGCGCGGTGGGAATTCAATTTTTTTTTACAGTTTTTTTACATTTTGAAGCTAAAATGAGCTATTTTTTTCAGCGATTTTTCGTTCGCGGCAATAACATAGTATTCTTTTCATTATTGTAAACAACAGAACAACTATAATTCAGCCGATTATGTGTTCTGGTCTACGAAGCAGTGGCACTGCCCAAAAAACTTGTCGTAGACCAGAACACATAATCGGCTGAATTATTGTTGTTCTGTTGTTTACAATAATTAAAAGAATACTGTTTTATTGCCGCGAACGAAACATCGCTGAACAAAAATAGTTCAGTTTAGCTACAAAATGTAAAAAACTGAACATTTTGAATTTCCCGCCACGTTGCTAATGTCCAACCTTAATGTGAGATTATGTCATAATTATGGTGGGTGGGTTTCATCAATAGGCTGGTTAGCTAGATACATTGATAAACTTTTAAAGCTGTCGAGGAATGTTTCTATCCCATTAATAATTTCACACTAATTCATGAAGATTTACAACAATACCCGTAAGACGTTGTTACAAAAACCTATATTATTGTTTTAGAAGTGACTTGTTTGTTCTCCACATTTCAGCTTGGTGAAGATTTAGCAGAGGTCCCATCCCACAGCACCTACGTTAGGTGCAAGTCCGGACCCATTTGCTTCACCTTGGCCAGCTCCCCCACACCCCGGCAACAGAGAGGTACTTAATATTTTTTAATAAGGTTTCGCTGCTCACTAAAGAAGTTTAGAGAACTCCACATAACGGTCGCTAGGACCGGCACACCAAAAAGTAAAAAAAAAAAGAGTAGTTAAACAATATACAGGGTGGATTTTTGAGACGAGGCAGTAAGGGCAGGTACCTTAACCGTTATAGTTACAGGAAAACATTCTTAGGAGACCTTCCATAACTTTTTGAGATATCATGAACTGCATTCATAGATTTTGAAAAAAATGTACGGTCAGCGAAAAAAATGCTAAAATACCAAAAATATTTTTTTTATGCCAATCGTTCCTTTTTCATGTAGAGATCAAAGGACTCTAAGGAGCCAACTTAGGTTTGATTACTAGAAATGGCAAAAATTCACAAAAACTAAGTTTCACATGTATGTAATTCACATCAGGTTGTCTGGAAGAGATCGCTCTTAGCGATAAGACCGCCGTCTGTACTATTAGGTTAAGAAAATTCTTGTAAATAATTAATTTCTTGTGTACAATAAAGTGTTCTCTATCTATCTATCTATCTAACATTTGAGGAACTATCTACATTGTTTGTGCAAATTGAAGCTACCCTGAACAGCCAACCCCTATGTTCCCTCAGTTCCTCACCAAACGATTTTAATCCTCTCACCCCGGGCCACTTTTTGACTGGTAGAGCACTTACGGCGCTGCCCTCACTATGCTTATTGGAGTCTAACACCAATCGTCTCCACCGGTTTCAGCGCCTTGAGCGGTGCCGGCAACACTACTGGAAGCGATGGTCGGCCGAATACGTGCTCAACGATATGGTACTATTAAGGAAGACGCTCCTCCGCTAAGTTGGCGCCTCGGACGAGTCACCAGGCTCTACCTCGGATCCGACAGCGTCCCTCGCGTAGCTGACGTCACGACGAGCAAAGGTACCGTAGGTACAGTCAGCCAAAGTCTCAGATACGCCTTTTTGTTCGATTGGCGCCCTTATGCCGCGCGCGATAAGAGCTGCCATGGGGTATCTGAGATTGTGGCCGACCGTACGTAGAGCAATAAACCGCTTGTGCATCCTGCCAACAGAAAGTCAATGAAGCTTGAAAGCTCTAGGGCTTTCAAGGGCCGGGAAGATGTCTACGCCAAGAACGCAACGCCACCCAACGTCTCAGAAACAACGTTACCGAAACCATTTTACTCTGAACGCGCCCGAGCGCTGGCCAATCGTAGGGCTCAACGTAATTTCCGACGGCCATTACGCCCACTACGTGAACCGCGATAAAGCCAATACGCGATCGATATAGAAATTAGAAAAACTCCATGTTTTATAATTTATTGGATTATAATAAGTAGTGTAACCTACACAGACTATTCATTTGTTCTGCCCGAACACACACGTTCTTCAAAAAATAATTAATTTAAGTTCAAAATCATTCCAAAAATCCCCCTATTCACAGTTAAAACATACATAACTCACTTATCGTGTTCTTATCCAAACAATTACACTTACGCTTCAGATATATCGCCGAGTTCTGCGGGTGCACGGGATTAACCGAGCGAGTGATTACGAGAGCATTGCGCACCGAGCGTCTACCAGCTACCATACAATTTAAGTACCTAATGACCTATTTATGATTTCAAAACCCCTTTCAAAATGTCTGTCCAGACTCCAAGATGATTCAGAATACCTTAATACATACAAGAGGAGACGAGCAACGCCAAAAGAAATTCACCACACTTGAAGCCTCTTTTGGCGGGAATCAGACATTTATCGACGAAATTGTTGGTATTTCAGATGTACAACTGGCGGTGCGGGAGAAACAAACTCGCGCTCTCCTATGTACTAAGCAAATAAGGCAAAATAAGAGAAGAGATACGAAAGATCAAGTTTCAAGTAATTCCGTTATTTTTGCTTTAACTTCTATTTTGACCAAAAAAGGGCTAAAATTCAAGTAAAATCTTCGGTCTTAGTTGACGAAGTTGCCTGCAAATGCGGAATCCCGCACCTTTTTTGCGGGTTCAGAAATATGGGATCCCGCGGGATTTGGGAGGTTTGCAAAAAAACGGAGTTTTGTACAAAATGCCTCGTTTTTTGACGTGTGACCATCTTGCTACATAAAAAAAATATTTCACTACTATACTCGAGCTCGAACTCTTTTCAATGCTAAAGCTAAAGTGTAATATTGAAACATTTTCGAATGTCAGAAGATGGCCTTACGGCGAAAAACTAGTTACTTAGAACAAAAAAGTATGTATTTTTCATACTTCGATTTTTCTACACCTTTAGTATAATATAAAGATGAAATACCGAAAAACCTAGATCACCTGGACCTAAATGTTCTAAAGATACATTTTAAGTTAAAATGGAGTCTTATACGGCATTAATATTGTTTTTTTTTTCTTTATAGAATCGGATCCACACGTACCTGTGGGAGTTGGCACACGGCAGCTGTAGCGTGGCCGAGATGCAGAATGAAACCAATCGCGATTCGACCCGTTTCGAATACAATAATGCAGAATTAAGATAGGTAATTTGCAAAGGTAATTGATTTTAAGACAGGGCTCACACTTTTTCCAATTTAAGCGATAGATAAGTACTTTTTTTTTTCTTCTAATATTTGTATTGGAGTGTTATCTCGGATCAGCTGGTGCCTGCTACTGCCTTCCTCTTCTTGGCCTCGGGGTAGGGGGTAGTGAGGGTGTAAGTCAGCGCAAATGATTGATTTTATTTAGTTTTACTCTACAAAACGTATATTTTAGAGCTCGATCTCTACGCAAGTGAAATAATAAATATGGTGACTCGATATAAATTTTATTAAAATCTTAGTTCTAATAATTTACTATATCACTAACGGCGCCTCTGCTTCACAACACACCCATCGATCAGATGGCGTTAAAAGTATTATAATATTATGCAGCACCTATTCGTGCATAAAGAATAATAGTTATTGGTTATGCCATAATGCAAAAAATATTATTTGCAGAGAGTGCTTGTATTGAATACCGAGCTAGCGAAGGTCTATAAAATGGAGCCACGAGCGTAGCGAGTGATTCAAAAAAAGAAACCTGAGCACGAGACAGAAGCCAAGACGCAAATAATATTGCATTCGTGCTAAACACACAACTTTTCATCTCACGGAGCGAGGAAATTATTATGTTAGATGCAAGAAAAACAGTAGACAACGAGGTAGATAAAAAAGGTTAGTTAAATAAATTTCCTTCTTTTTTGCTTTGAGGCGAGGAGTCTGTGGCGTTGCCTGGCAACGGGTTTTTGATTAACAAATCGAGTCTTCTTGAAGTTTCATAAAATCAACAACCCAGCAACCCTACAAGTTAAAGGAGTTCCTTATATTTATTTTTATTAGGACGTCGCCTTCAAATTTCAAAGCGCACAACAATGCAGTTAGTTTAAAACAGGATTTTCTACGATCGCATATTTAAAGTAACAGCGTACTTTCCGAGCCTGGGAGATGAAAAAGAAATTATTTTTATCACCAACTAAATAGGTAGCATTTACCTAAAAGTATTCAGATTCAATTAATGTTCATAGTTAATAATTAGCTTTAATATATTGTTTAGAATATTTTATCTTTTATCTTTATCTATATCTTGTTTCTTATTCTTACAGAAATATGCTGTCTGTCACCGACTCACCGCACCGTGAGAAATTCGAAAAGGTTTCCCAATTAACAGTACTTGGGTAAAACAAGTTTTTTTTTTCAAGCAAATATACCTACTTAGGTACGAAAAAACTGCAATTTCAAATAACGCTGTTGTATGACTACGGTCAGCGACACCCTATAGCGCCATTATTTCTTATCGCTTGCAACACACAAATCCATCAATCGAACAAAAAATCCAAAAAAATGCATTTGTAATACAAAGCGCGGGCTTTTATTTTAAAATTTTAATTTTTTTTTTTTTTTTTTTTTAAATATTACGGTAATACGAACCTGAAAACAACTGAGGAAACAATTGATTTTGTAAGTAGGACGATCGTCGTTACGCTAATTTTTTTGTTTAATTGACGATCTCGTACCGCTCGCGATAAGAACTACCATGGGGTATCCTAAAGTGTCACTGACCGTACCTACTTACCTTCTAATAATTAACATTAATAAATAGTATAATTAATTAGCGAAAATAATGTAATTATTTATAAGTTAGTATAAAAATTGTACCTAATTATTTACATTATCTAACTGTTTTTTTTTACCATTATTCACTAGCCAAAGAACTTTTCTGTCTTGTTGGAAAAGCATCCGCTCTGTGCATCCTCTGTGTTTAATATTGATGTCATCTTTGTCGTTCTAATTTGATATCAATCAGCTATGTTCTGTAAAGTAAAATAAAACCAAATTATTAAGTAACATCAAAGCATTTTTTCTGCCTAAATATAGGTACCCATTTCCATTACCCAATACTTGTTCAAACTAATACAATCAACTTACATCTACAGGGTGCTCTCGAATTCGATAGTGGAGCTTTTAGCAGGCTTTCTAATCAACAACTACCTATTCAAAAATAATGGAACCAAAAAAATATCACATGTATGAAATAGCTGATTTTTTTTTGGCTCCATAGTAAAAGTTGATTGAATGTAGTCGAGTGCACCTATAGATATGTAAGTAAAGGCAATGGTACCATTTCCTGTAGAAGAATCTTTCTTAATATACAGATACACCTACAAACTATATTTTAAAATTAAGAATGAAATCATTTAAAGAATGCTTAGGTAGTAAAATCCCTCAAAAATATCTCATACATATGGCTTTCCTTGCAGAGGTACCTATTGAGTAATTGTATAAATCATGTTTTCTTACAATCAAAAGACCGAAGAAAATAGAATCAAAACAAATCCTTGCCGAGGTAAGCAGCGAGTGATTTATTTGTTAATTTACTATAATATTTATTGGAAGGTAATCATGACATGAAAACTGGAATACCTTACAATCACAGAATTGTACTGCCAGTCTCTTGAATTCAGAATATAATTTTAAAAAGCTTGCTTGCGGAGTTAAGTTACGGGTGATTTATTGGTTAATTTAAGTAGACAGCAAGTTCACCTTGACTTAATGAGATTAATGTTCCTCTTGGTCCACGAGTCGCCTGAAATGTTTTTTGCATATTTCTGGATGAAATACTGCATCCATCACTTGTCACATCCCGAGTCACATTGTGGATTCCAATAATAATATGATGACCAATAGGAATGACCCCATGGTAGGTATAATATAACGATAGGGCTGTCCGTATCTGAAAAAGATCAAAATTCTCAGTAAGAAACAATATATGTACCTACTTAAAGAACCTCTCTACGTATCCTGACTTTGGAAGAAAAATCACTTGCCACATTTAGTATTATGAAGCCAGATACGAAGCAGTGTTTTAGGTTCTGGGTATTCTTACAAACAAGTACTTTAGTAGCAACTAGGTCGTTGTACTCCTACCCATGCCCTCAGAATGTCGATAAAGACAGAGACTGAGGTAGGTACGTACCTTTATGTCGACGGGATCCCTCTAAGCCACGGCTCCTGTGGTATGTATGAGTTGGAAAGTAACTCCGCTAGGTCCTCAGACACAACACGTATTTATTCTTTAGAGAATATTCTTTGTTTTCTTGGTAAAGAACAAACTAAACACACTTCCTAAGGGGTCCATAGTTTTGCGTGAAATGATAGCCTCGCACCGTTTGTGAAGGCCTTCAAAAGCGGCGATATTTGAGGAAAAGCCACCTTGAGGGTGGATTGAGGATTCACTAAAACCAATACATGCGGAAAAGGCTTTAAATTCACTTTTCTTTAGTAAAGCCATTGAGAAACTTTACCATATTAGGGTACAATCCGCGAATTGCACGTCACTGGCAGCAAAATTGTCAACGGAACCTGTCAAAAACGTTAGAGGCTAGCAAATAAAAGTCACTAAAAAGTACAGACTACCAATCTAAACGCAAATGTCCTTCGAGACTACCGATTTGGCGCACCAAAGATTTCAAAATCGTACTAGCATGAAAGTCGGTGCCGATAGGTCCGCCTAACGTTTTACCGGCTACCAAAGCTGTCAAAATCAGCCTATCCAGCCACCTTTGTATGTTAACTGTAATACAGGCTAAGGCCCCAGGTACATAGAACCTCCTAAAACAGTTTTTTTTTCAAATCACTAAATCAAAAGCTTAGCTTATAGCAAGTTGGTCGCCATTTATTGAAACATCATGCTCGAGTATTGCTCGAACGAGTGCAGCAGGGCCCTTAGCCTGTAAGACAATGGTGCCAAAATGGGCTGTCAGGTGACGACTTCAATTACGATTTGCTAACGCTGTCTGTCCTTTTAGTGTTTTTGTAGTACAGCAAAGAATATTTTGATTCTAATTCTAGAGGATTAGTTCTCTGGTTGTAGGAGAAAAACGAGGAGAGCCCGGTTTTGTCCTTCTGCCGGAACGCCATTGAACCGCCATTGCGTTACAGGCTAAGGGCCCAGGCTGCAGGGACTGTGCAGTGCAGTGTGGTACGACTTTCTCTGGAAATCATAGACAAGCGGACCAAATGTTTAAATGTGGGCCCTATAAAAAAGCTATACAAAAGTAGCTATATAAAATCGCTGCAAAATTCCCAAAATTATTTTTTTGTCACTAATGTAGAGATATTTGATAAATTATTGTAATGAATTAACATTTAGCATTTTTTTCTGGTTTTAGAATTTTATAATGGGCCTACGTGACCAAAGCGGCTGTCTATCAACAGCTGTCAGCGCACTTTAAATAACCTTTCGCCATATTATGCCGAAATTTTGTTTGACGTAAGAGCCTACAAAATTTTCGAGTGCACTTGAAGAAAAAAACAGTTCTCATACATGTAACATGTTCTCACTGAATTCCATAAACACCCAAAACCAGGTAACCAATCCCTTCAAAGTATCCCCTGCGAAACCAACAAGAAAAGTGCTCAAAACAAAACTTGTTTGTCACACACATAACCTTTATCACACTTTCAGATTCTAGTTAGTTTTAGCCAGCTATCGTCTCGTTACGCGAACGCCTTCAGACAGAGGAAGCACCACGCAGCGAAAGACAGACATGTGAAGACAAAAGAGGCAACTACAGCTCTGAGTGATGCAACAATATGTCAAGAAAGTTTGAACGAATGTATCAGAAATTTTGAGAAGAATGCTTTAGCGGAGATGCGGGCAGTGGACCTTCGGGTCCTAACGAGGTTCGTCGGGCCCGCCAGTCCCTCCAAGAGCCTCCCAGCCTGCCTGAACTCGGCCAAAAAGGTTTCATACATCTCTGAAGACTCCTTTGAAAAGAACAAAAATGGCTGGAGACCACAGACTAGTAGCGGCAAGACCTTCACAGTCAAATTTCGCGGAATGGAAGGCTTCACGGATAAATTCTCAAATCTGCTGGGGCGGAGTCTCTTCGTGAACAACGTCAACAATAACTTTAGTGTCCATGTGCGTGGGTTCAAAACAGAGCGAGGGGTCAACGCAGACCTGAAGAGGAACCCCAATGTCGTCAACAGACTGCGTAAGTTCTTTGGTTAGTATTTGTAAGATTAAGATTTTTATAAGGTTAAAAAATTCGCTCAGGACAGGATTTGAACCCGCAACAACAGTACTTGACTCGGTAGAGCGGCCTGCACGGAATGCAAGAAGGTTGCGGGTTCAAATCATTCAAATTATAAAAATCTTTATAAAGTTCCCTAGCACGGGTTAGTGCTTTAGAAAATACAAAAAAAATTTAAGATACTATTGTATTAACATTGTAGTGCGTATAGCACAAAAGACTATGCTGAGATTTTCAACGGAGCCCTTATTATTGAAAAAAGAAGCAAGTACCTAACTCTTTAATGTACACCAGAAAGTATTTTACAGATAAACACAAAGTACAAAATGGCAGTCTTATCGCTCAAAGCGATTTCTTCCAGACAACCTTTGGATGGACAAAAGGAATGTCTTGCACTGGCAGGTTTTGTTTTAAGTGTAATGTTTGTAAAAATGTTGACGGTGTAGTTATCTTAGTCAGAGAGGCAATATAAAATGAAAACATTCCGGGCATTGACCTCTTATCTTATTAGCGGTCTTACTACAAAAAAGAGAATTATCTGTTGAGCACGTGTTTACCAGTATCGTCACCACAAAACTGCCACTGTGACATAGACACGTCTTAGCAGCATCTCACACATTGTTTAAAACCCACTGAAGACTTGTTAAACCCTTGTTTAGCAGATTAGACAGTTTTAAACATTTTTTTTCTTCTAAAGCATTAGTGCTTTAGAAAAAACAAAAAGAGATTTATAATATTTACTGTGTTAGTCTTGTGTTAGTAGATAAGTTATTGGATTTTATTATCTGAATAAATTAATAAATTATTATTATTATTAGACAGTGTTTAGCTAAACACATGTTAGACCAGCGTCCACCTGGTGACAGACGGACAGACAGATGCATAGACAGACAGACAGACGGACAGCGGAGTCTTAGTAATAGGGTCCCATTTGGCACCCTTCTTGTACGGAACACTAAAAAGGTTAGCTTACTATCCAACTAATCAATGTACATACGACAGCACTTCAGAGTTTACACTTTAGTTGTAAAGTCGCCCGTAACGTAACTAAGTAGAGTATCAGCCTGTAAGGGTCGACGTGCTGTCGTGTGTACATCGAATTGTCATGAAACTGGCATCTGGTCAACGGTGTCCTCAACCCATTGTTATTTCTATTGGCCCTTTTGTTCTGGCAGTTAACGTGTTAAAACAAAAAAAAAGACAAAATAAAATTAAGTGAAACCGTTAAAGCGATATAAAAAAGTGTTAAAACCACTTCCAATCACTCTTTTAGGGCTATCCCTGACACCGATAGACAAGGCCCAGCCCGGAGGTGCGATGCCTGACGCTGCGCCCCGGTTGGAGAAACTACTCAGTGACGATACTCCTCTGTCACATGAACAGAAAGATAAGATCAAGATCGCCTTCGCGGAGGGTTACTTGGCTGGTACGTATGGTTTTCTTCCTGTAAAAGTAAGTAAGATGTAGCCTGTACAATTGTACATGTCCCACTAGCTGGGCAAAGGCCTTCTCTCAGAGAGAGAGTTCGAGCTTAATCACCGCGCGTGCTCAATGCGGGTTGGCGATTTTTGCGTTGAGGGTATAATGCCTCATACGCTCAGGTTTCCTTACGATGTTTTCCTTCACCGTCAGCGAGTGGTATTGCTACTACAAATTCACAAATGTACGTAACTTTTGAAATTAAATAAAGTCATAGATACATGCCCGCACCGGGAATCGAACCTAGGACCTTTCGCTTCAGAGTCCACTGTTCTACCCACTAGACCACCACCGCCTCGTTTCTTCCTGTAATTAGCTATTAAATTATAACTTTTACAAACTCCGACTGATTTCAAATTGGAATTAGAATATCTAGAATTAGAATTATCTAGGATTCGAATATTTCAAATTAGAATATCTCATAAACGGCTAAGCCAATTTGTATAAAAACATGTCTAAAAACCATCGCTAGAAAACCTGCTTTAACATAATTCACATCCAAATCGGTAAAATACTCCAAGCGGTTGTGGTCTAGTGGGTAGAACAGTGCACTCTGAAGCGAAAGGTCCTAGGTTCGATTCCCGGTGCGGGGCATGTATCTATGACTTTGTTTAATTTCAAAGTTACGTACATTTGTGAATTTGTAGTAGCAATACCACTCGCTGACGGTGAAGGAAAACACCGTGAGGAAACCTGAGCGTATGAGGCATTATACCCTCAACGCAAAAATCGCCAACCCGCATTGAGCACGCGTGGTGATTTAGCTCGTACTCTCTCTCTGAGGGAAGACCTTTGCCCAGCTAGTGGTACAGGCAAGTACAAGTACACATCCAAATCGGTTCACCGGTTTAAGAGCTAATGGTGACACAGGTAGACACACACATAGTGGTCAAACTCATAACGCCCCCCTTGTTTTGAAGGATATTGAGTGATGAAAATAGCAACATTCAATTTGCATGGTGTTTTGACTCATTGTTTCTGGTAGCGATTGTGATTTAAAACTAAGATAATTCCATTCTAAAGTCGCAATCCCGATCATGATCCCGATACCATTGAAAAGGATCACGATAGATTTAAAAGCACAGATATTTTACCTCACGAAAGCGGATGTCCGCGCGCGATGAGAATGGGATGGGACCTTGTCGAAGTTAAGGTTGGAAGATAGCAGCGTGGCGGGACATTCAAATTTTTTACAGTTATTTGCATTTTGTAGCTAAACTGAGCTATTTTTGTTCAGCGATCTTTCGTTCGCGGAAATAACATAGTATTCTGTTCATTATTGTAAACAACAGAGCAAGAATAATTCAGCCGATTGTGTGTTTTGGTCTACGACAAGTTTTTTGGGCAGAGCCACTGCTTCGTAGACCAGAACACGTAATCGGCTGAATTATTGTTATTATGTTGTTTACAATAATGAAAAGAATACTGTTTTATTGCCGCGAACGAAAAATCGCTGAACAAAAATAGCTCAGTTTAGCTACAAAATGTAAAAAACTGTGAAAATTTTGAATTTCCCGCCACGTTGCTGTCGTCCACCCTTAATCTAAAATATACTTTATTTTTCTTTGACAAGGTTGCTTCGACGCGAGTTTGCTTACCGCGCGCGTCTCAGTCCCAAAAGGTCGCATCCCATTCTCATCCCACACGGATTATAAGACAATCCAGCTTGTAAGCCCCAGAAAACCATGGTAAATTAACAAAATTCTCCATCAGGTTCCCACCCTGACAACGCGCGCGGCACCAAAGCATCCAAGTACCTCAAGTTGGTGCAGCAGCTGCTGACCATCGTTCTGTTCCTGGCCATCTTCGTGAGCCTCATGGCTTCCGTCAGCGGTACCGTCTTCAGGTAGGACACCGTTTCATGGTAGATGGCCAATTCACGTATGACCTACGAACCTAGCACCTAATTATCTACTGATTGGTTCGACTTCGGTTCATAGACGCCCTGAGGGTATTAGAGAAAATTTTACGCCTACCGAGCGGTTAAGACGAAATACAACGCACAACCAGCGCCGCCAATGAAAAAAAATCATATCTTCTTTTTGCAAATGCGTTTTTAGCAAAAAACGCTCCTGCGATTTCTCAACGCGAGGCTTAACCATTTTTAGGACCTGAGGTTTGGATTCCAGATCCTAGAACCTACGAATGCAATCGATTCACGCCAAAAAGAGATATCCAAAAGGAAGATATGATTTTTTTTCATTGGCGGCGCTGGTTTTGAGACCTATTGCGACTTAACTTTAAATTGTTCATGTGTGTTTTGGTATAAATAAATGTATTTTCTTTCTTCTTTCTTTCTATCTTTCTTTCGTCGTCCTGACCACAAGCACCTTAAGTACGTTAAGAAGGAATGTTTGGCGATCTGTGAGACTGATGGATAAAATGTTTTTCTCTTTTTTCTTGTAACTGACATTTTGTATATTGTTTTATTTTTTGTTTTGTTGATGACATTTCTATAGAGTCCATAAGTAAACTTCTCTGACATTGTATTTATATAGCTTTTTAATTTCTTTTTATGTTCCTTACAATTTTATGAATTGACATGTTTTTAATTTCTAAATAATTTGACGAAACCATAATTTAATGTATAACCTATTTTTAATTTTTATTTCAATTTCAATTAATTACGCAATGGACTTCTGTAATGTAATTAATTTGTATGTATAATAAATAATAATAAATAATAATAACCTTACAGTGTGTACTGCCTACTCTTACTTATGGTTCTGAGACTGGCCACTTACCAAAGACGCTATGAACAAAGTCAACGTTGCCCAAAGAGCCATGGGGCGAGCAATGCTCGGTATTAAGCTCTTGGACCGTATACCGAACCTTGTAATAAGAAGCCGCCGGACACCTGGCTAGATGGACGAAGTCCATTTTAGAATGGCGACCTCGAGAGGGGAAGAGATCGGTTGGGAGACCAATAGCCCAAGTTAAATTAGGTTACTATTGTCACTATTTCAGTGCTCGTTTTGGGGCTTGAATTTTTCTGTAAAACGCAGATTTTTCGACCGCGCTAAATAATAAAGAAAGAAAGATGTAACATGTACAATTGTACATGTCTCACTTGCTGGGCAAAGGCCTAAATAAGATAAAGATAAAATATTATTTACTGTACATACGACAGCACGTCGACCATTACACGCTAGCACTCTACTCGGTTACGTTACGGGCGACTTTACATCAAGTGTACACTCTGACGTGCTGCCGTGTGTACACCAATAAAAATACAGACAAGAAAAAAAAATAAGAAAAATATTCCTAGCACACTTTCGGGGGGGACCCGGTTTCCTGGCGATAGCTAACCATACACGCATTGATTTGTCTGAGGCCTGCCAGGCAGGTATTGCTGTCTGTTCTTCCCATACATCTTCCCATAAATTGTTTTTACAATGAAAATATAAAATGCGTCTTAATTCGGAAAATATTAAATTTTGTAAATTGCGCCATCTTGAAAAAAAAAATTGTCAAGGGCAGAGGGCTGGTTTCCCGCATAAATGTTGCACTTATCTGTAAACGTTTCCGCCACTGTAAAGTCGCAAAGTCGCCGAAGAACACATATCTGCTAATGGCTCGAGAAGCCGATCGCATGATAAAATCTGAACAAAAAAAATGTTTCGCAGGATCCAGCTCGGTAACCAGGTGGAGGTGGACCCCGAAGACATCTCGGTGACGTTTGATGACGTCAAGGGCGCTGACGAGGCCAAGCAGGAGCTGAAGGATGTGGTGAGTGTCTTATTTATTTTGCGAATGGCATTGTGCTCGAAATGCTTTACGGTGAAAGGTAAGCGGCGGAGGGTCCATGGATGCGGATGGCGAGGGACCGTGAGAGGTGGCGCGAGGGGAAAAAGGCCTATACCCAGCAGTGGGCAGAGCAGGGCTGCCAGATGTACGATTTAAATCGTACTCCTACGATTTTTTGGCCTTTTTACTGTTGTACGATCACTAGACTGAGATCGTACGTGAAACGTATGACTTTAAAGATTTTTCATAACCTAGCCACATTTCGATAATAATCTGTAAGTAAATAGTTGGCAACATACCTACATATTTTTTTCTTTGGCAATCATATAAAGGCGAAATTTGTTTGCATTTCCACCGGAGGAAAATAATAAGTTCTATTTTCCTCTTTTAGTTACTGAGTCTGCTGTAGACTGAGTCTGTACTGACTGGCAGACATTACTTGCCTTCTCTTTTGTAATTTTATATATTTTTTTTATAAATAAGCTTTTATTTTATTCGTACCATCTTTTCTTTTAAAATTTTCCTTGCGTTCGATTTTTACGTGACTGACGTACGATCGCGCCATTTTTACACCTGGCAGCCCTGGGGCAGAGGTGGGCTGATGATGATGATGATGATGATGATGATGATGATGAAAGGTAAGCCGTCCAGCCACCTCGTCACGTCTGTGTCGGCCTCATGCCTTGGCCTTAGATGGCGAACAGAGGGCAGTCATCGGTGTTGTGGGACATCGTCCCCCGCACACGCAACTCGGGTCCGACCCAACCTTTATAGCGCGGCTGTGCTCTGTCGGCCATCAAAAGCGCGCCAGAAACGCACCCATTACAGATCGCGGCAGTAATATACTATTGTCGTGCTATCAAGTGGCGCCATTTGTCTTTCATCATCATCATCATCGTCAGCCCACCTCTGCCCATTGCTGGGCCTTTTCCCCCTCACGCCAGCTCTCCTCTCCTCTTCTTTCTCTCTCTCACCTCTCCTCTTTCTGTACATGGAATAAAACATAATATCTCGCATTGTGGACCTTAACTAACCATCCAAACTCATTTCGCCCGCAGGTGGAGTTCTTAAAGTCCCCCGAGAAGTTTTCATCTCTCGGCGGGAAGCTGCCCAAGGGGGTCCTGCTAGTGGGTCCCCCGGGCACCGGCAAGACCCTGCTAGCGCGGGCGGTGGCCGGGGAGGCGCGGGTCCCTTTCTTCCACGCGGCGGGACCAGAGTTCGATGAGATACTGGTCGGGCAAGGGGCGAGACGCGTAAGGGACTTATTCAGTAAGTATTGCGACACTTTTAGGCTAATTAGTCAGTCGAATAGGTAAATGAGTCAATCAAATGGGTCGAGAATCAATCAGCTTGATCAGTGAATCAATCATATGGATCAGTGAATCTGTTTAATAAATCACTGGGTCGGTTAAATTAATCTGTGTTTGGATCAGTGAACTAATCAAACGGACAGTGAATGAGCCAACTGTATCAATTAATCAGTAAGTCAATCCAATAGTTAAGTGAGTCAATCAACTGGCTTAGTGAGTCAGTCACTCAAATGGGTCAGTAAGTCAGTCAAATACAGCAATGAAACAATCTGATGGTTCAGTGGGTCAATCAATGAGTCCCCAAGGGGGTCCTGCTAGTGGGTCCCCCGGGCACCGGCAAGACCCTGCTAGCGCGGGCGGTGGCCGGGGAGGCGCGGGTGCCTTTCTTCCACGCGGCGGGACCAGAGTTCGATGAGATACTGGTCGGGCAAGGTGCGAGACGTGTGAGGGATCTCTTCAGTAAGTATGGCGACACTTTTGGGGCTAATTAATCAGTCAAATGGGTCAATGAGTCAGTGAAATGGCTCAGTGAGTCAACCAAAAAAGTCAATGAATCAATCAATTAGATCAGTGAATCAATAATTTGATCAAAGAGTTGGTTAAATTAATCCATGAATAAAACAATTGGATCAGTGATCCAATCAAACGGGTCAGTGGATGAGTCAATTGGTGCAATTGGTCAGGGAGTCTATCAACTGGCGCAGTAAATCAGTCAAATAGCACAGGGAATCAATCAAATAGTTCAGTGAATCGATCATCTGGCTTAGTGAGTCAGTCAAATGGGTCGGTAGGTTAGTCAAATAGTTCAGTGCGTCAATCATCTGGCTTAGTGAGTCATTCAAATGGATTAATAAAATGGTTCTGTAAGTCAGTCAAATACAGCAATGAAACAATCTGATGGTTCAGTGGGTCAGTCAAGGGGTCCTGCTAGTGGGTCCCCCGGGCACCGGCAAGACCCTGCTAGCGCGGGCGGTGGCCGGGGAGGCGCGGGTTCCGTTCTTCCACGCGGCGGGACCAGAGTTCGATGAGATACTGGTCGGGCAAGGGGCGAGACGCGTGCGGGATCTCTTCAGTAAGTATGGCGACACTTTTGGGGCTAATTAATCAGTCAAATGGGTCAATGAGTCAGTGAAATGGCTCAGTGAGTCAACCAAAAAGGTCAATGAATCAATCAATTAGATCAGTGAATCAATAATTTGATCACTGAGTTGGTTAAATTAATCCATGAATAAAACAATTGGATCAGTGATCCAATCAAACGGGTCAGTGGATGAGTCAATTGGTGCAATTGCTCAGGGAGTCTATCAACTGGCGCAGTAAATCAGTCAAATAGCACAGGGAATCAATCAAATAGTTCAGTGAATCGATCATCTGGCTTAGTGAGTCAGTCAAATGGGTCAGTAGGTTAGTCAAATAGTTCAGTGCGTCAATCATCTGGCTTAGTGAGTCATTCAAATGGATTAATAAAATGGGTCTGTAAGTCAGTCAAATACAGCAATGAAACAGTCTGATGGTTCAGTGGGTCAGTCAAGGGGTCCTGCTAGTGGGTCCCCCGGGCACCGGCAAGACCCTGCTAGCGCGGGCGGTGGCCGGGGAGGCGCGGGTTCCGTTCTTTCACGCGGTGGGACCAGAGTTCGATGAGATACTGGTCGGACAAGGGGCGAGGCGCGTGAGGGATCTATTTAGTAAGTTTAGTCACGATTTCGGGCCCATAAGTTGGTCAAATAGATCAATGAATCAATCAATTGATCCAGTGGATCAGTAGAATGGATCGTTAAATCAATCGATTGGTTCAATGAATTAATGGAAAGGATTATAGTGCGTTTCCAGGGCAGGCGGAAAAGCGATCATTAACCTTTGAGCGGATCACAGAAATAAACAACATTTTTTATGCCAAAGATTTTTGAATTTTTGACAAGTTTACTACGAACTGGCACATTAATGAGCGATGAGGTTTAGTAATTATTAAACAATTATGTTAAGGTGAAACGACACCAAAGTGGCGGAAAAAAAAACAGGTTGGTATGAGTATACATTAAGTATATTAAACAGGGATGTCACGTTCATCAGTGTCAGTTTCACAATCGTTTTCTGATGATGAGGATGTGCGATTGTACACACTTGCGCAGAAATCACCACCAGTTTCGTCGAGCGCTCATAACTAGTGACGCTACCTGTAGCACGTTGAAACAGGTTTTTTATCTCTGACTGACCGGAACTTTCACCCCACCCCGTACCTAAAAACACGCTTCGATATCCAAACGATACAGAAATGTAAGGAGAGTGACGGAGTGCGACACGAATCGTTATATTTTTTCGGTAACATAGTACTTCGTATCAATGATCGCTTTTCCGCCTGCCCTGACACGGACTATAGTCAATCAAATGCATCAGTGAATCAATCAAACAAATCAATGCATGAATAAATTGACCTTATGAATAAATTAAATGAGTTACTTAAATAATCAAATGGATCAGTGAGTTAATCAAATGGATCCTTGAATCAAGCGATTGGATCAGTGAGTAATTAAAACGTCTCAGTGAATCAGTCAAATAGGTGAGTCAGTCATATGAATCGGTGAATCAATCAATTGGACCAATTCAAAGTTTATTTTATTTTATTTTATTTAGTTTATTTGGCACACCAACAGAACTCACAATTAACAAACACAAAAGACATAATACAATATAGGTACATTGCAAAACATTCTAAATTATGTGCACTAATTACAGGTGGGCACGCCATGCATTTTTCAAATCAATCAATTACTATAAAAAATCTTAAATTACAAACACATTAAAATTCTAATTTATTTAGATATTATTTGGCCAAAATTACTATAATAATAATGAAATGTATTCTTACGTATTTCGCAAGTAAATTAACTGGCTCAGCTAATCAATCAAATGGTTCAGTTGGTCACTATATCAATGAGTATCAATCGTTCGTTAGCATCAATCGTTTTAAAAAT
Source organism: Zelleria hepariella (assembly GCA_949319315.1). Taxonomy (NCBI): domain Eukaryota; kingdom Metazoa; phylum Arthropoda; class Insecta; order Lepidoptera; family Yponomeutidae; genus Zelleria; species Zelleria hepariella. The sequence continues at coordinate 599,581 of OX439385.1, forward strand.
CATGCAATCTAGCCATTTCAATAACATTCCATTCAATCGCACTGCGGGCAAGCCAAAATTGCAGGTTTCCTCACGAATTATCTTTTGCCTACAGAAGCGGCCAAAGAGCGCGCGCCGTGCGTCATATTCATCGACGAGATCGACTCTGTGGGGGCTAAGAGAACCAACAGTGTTCTGCATCCTTATGCTAATCAGGTAAGTGCGCAATAGAGTCTTCATGATACAACTCCATTGACCGCCTTGTAATGCAGGGAAGGAAAGAGGGCACTAGAACTCGGGGAAAACCACCGATGCGATGGACTGACCAAATCAAGACCACTGGAAATCACTGTATGAATGCACCCGGACAACCTCTGACAGAGAAATGGCCTGGGGCCTTAGCCTCTAACACAATGGCGTCTCAATGGCGTCCTAGGTAGAAGGACAAAACCGAGATTTTTTCGTTGTTCTCCTACAACCAGCGAACTAATCCTCTAGGATTAGACTCATAATATTCTTTGCTGTACTACAATAACATTAAAAGGACCGACACTGGACCGACAGCATCAATAAATCGTAATTAAAACCTTCAACCGGAAGCCCATTTTGGCACCATTGTGTTACAGGCTAAGGGCCCTGTGTTACAGGCTAAGGGCCCTGGCATCGTAAGGCGCGCAACATCAGCCACTGATAATGATACTACATGTGGTGCGGTGGTGGTCTAGTGGGTAGAACAGTGGACTCTGAAGCAAGAGGTACCCGGTTCGATTCCCAGTGCGGGCATGTATCTATGACTTTGTTTAATTTCAAAGTTACGTACATTTGCGAATTTGTAGTAGCAATACCACTCGCTAACGGTGAAGGAAAACATCGTGAGGAAACCCGCGTCTTAGTTGGCTCCACACGTATCGACTTTGTCTTTCCTGTGGGCTAGGCCGACTAAGCTGTCAGGATGGTATAGGTGCTGGGCAAGCCTACTCCATCTTAAACAATGTCCCAGGCACTGCAGCGCCGAGTGGTCTCTTCACCCATCTAGTGTGAGTGAAGGTGCCACTGGACGTTGTATAAATCCTCTCATTACGTAGATGCAAAGGCCTTAGTAGTTTGTGGACCACGACCGCTCTGACAAGAGTAGAAGAAGAAGAAGAAGATACAGGCCTCGCCTAGTAGACCGTAAGTCGCAGGGTCTTCGATGGGCCGGTCACCTGGAGAGAATGCCAGACACCAGCGCCGCAAAGGTAATGACCAAATGGAAACCACAACAGAAAAGACCAGGGGCCTTAGCCTGTAACACAATGGCGTATCAATGGCGTCCCAGTTAGAACCGGGATTTTTCCGTTGTTCTCCTACAACTAATCCTCTCGAATTAGATTCATAATATTCTTTGCTGTACTACAAAAACATTAAAAGGACCGACACTGGACTGACAGCATTAATAAATCGTAATTGAAACCGTCAACCGGGAGCCCATTTTGGCACCATTTCGTTACAGGCTAAGGGCCCAGGAGGCAGGCCCAAAAAGCTTTGGGTTGTAGCGCCAAAGGAAGTAAGAAGTACTAGTTTGTAGACCTACTAGCTTTTGCGTTCAACTCTCTTTTAGATGTACCTTGAGTTTTTATTTATTTCAGGATGGAGTGAAGGGGTAAAGGCCTGTAACCAGCAGTGGGCAAGTCGGCATATGTGGACTGAAAATGATGATGATGATTTATCTACGATTTTAGCTATGCAAAAACCGATACTGTTTTCCATTAACCCTTTCACGCACAAAATCGAATGGGAAGTTATTGTAGCAGTTTTAGTGAATCAATAGATTCATTTTGGTCTTATTTAACTATACTTATCATAAAAACTATAAAAAGTAAGGTAGTTTTTTTGGAAATCCTTGGGACAGCCGTGTCCCAATATGCGCCAAGTGACGCAATTTTTTGTCAATGTTATCTTCGTAAAATACGAAATATTTGAGAATACTGAGGTAATTAAAAATAAAAACCAGTGTTATTTGTATAATATTATGTATATTATAGATGAAAGTGGGCAAAACAGTTGCGATCTGTAGTAAAACATAGGTGAACTTTGCCTGTTTCACAAATATTATGGGTGAAATTCTTCACCCGAGCACAATTCGCTGACATGTATTGTATGTATGTGAGTGGGTATGTATGTATTTATGTGGATATGTATGTATATGGGTCTGTCCGTTCTTATGTTCCCACCTACAACCTGAACGGCTGAACCAATTTGAACCAATTGTCACAAAAATGAAGGTTTCTCCTTATCTCTTCGATTCTTGAGAGATTTATCTAGGTAAAGAACACCCATGTATGGTTTACTGGACCTGTACCACCCCAAACTATGCCATTTATGGCAGCCTATGACAGTTCATGCCAACAAAGCCCATAATTTCTTGCAGATCATTGTGGATACTGACCCATTGTCTTACTGCCAATCATAATGGTTGGGGTGAAGTAGCTGAGATCGATTCATGTGGTTTTTGTGGAACACTAATAAATTCTATGATGACTTCCGAAGCTCCTTCATTTATGTCTTGTTCGATGAATTTGACGATGATGGACGATGAAGCTTGATCTTCATTGTCCAATAAGTACCAGGGCTTTTTCATAGTTCCTGGAATAGGCCTCTTCAACTTCGCAGTCTTTCAAATGAAACAGTCTTGTTACTTTGTGAGCCTAAAATAGTGAAAAAGATTAGGAAACTAGTAGCAAAGTACATAAAAATCCATAAAATACATACTTGAAAAGGATAATGTCAGTTGACCTTTGACGCATATTGGGACACTAACGTCCCCTGCACAAAATTGTATGTTTTAGCCACTTTATATTTAATTATTATCGAAAACAACAATAAAACATAAATATTGACTTACCATTGTAATAAAATTTATCACTGAACAACCATAAAAATAACGGAAACATAACTTAGTTTATGGTTGAAAATATTGCAAAGAAGCGCGCAGAAATACCAAACTTCAATGTTATTTTTTTTTATAAAAATTTTCTCGCTGTGCTTTTTTTACCACACATAATAAAAGTTGCATTCATAAACTAGCGTTTGAAGTGCCAATTACAAAGAATTGTTTTATAATTAAGAGGAAAAAGTATCGATAATAATGAGGGACACTGCTGTCCCATTTACGTCAAAGGGTTAAGATGCAAGGCACAGAGTACCTGTAACAACATCACGGCGAACTTCATGTCGCTTAGAGATTTCTGCACTCTGCCACAACAATAGAGTGGCTGAAACAACAATATAACATGCTGTCAACCTTCGAAAATGCATCGGCCATACCAAATATGTGTGGCCATGTGGCCGGGCCACAACCGCAATCTTCTATATTGCATAGGCTGACAGGTATTGCTGTCAATGTTACCGGCCATTGTATTGCAGCCACATATTGCCGAACAACATTGCTTGTTTCGGAGCGCCATAAAGAAATTGCATTAGCCTGTAACGCAAAATGGGTGGAGCCAAAATGGGCTCCCAGTTGACAGCTTCAATAACGATTTATTAAAGCTGTCGGCCGTTTCAATGTTTTGTAGTAAAGCAAAGAATATTCTGATCTTAATTCTAGAGGATTAGTTCTCTGGTTGTAAGAGAAAAACGAGGAAACCCCGGTTTGGTCCTTCTGCTGGGACGCCATCGACACGCCATTGCGTTACAGGCTAAGGCCCCTGTTTAGAGGCACTTCAAACTTGTTATTTCTGTTACAGACAATCAACCAACTCCTTTCGGAGATGGATGGGTTCCACCAGAACGAAGGTGTGATCGTTCTCGGCGCTACAAACAGAAGAGATGACCTGGACCAAGCGCTGCTGAGGCCTGGACGGTTTGATGTGGAGGTTAGTGTGCCTTATAGTGAGCTGAGAGGATGGTCTAGGTGCTGGGCAAGCTTCCAGAGCGAAGATGTGACAAACAGAAGAGATGACCTGGATCAGGCATTGCTGAGGTCTGGACGGTTTGATGTGGAGGTTAGTGTGCCTTATTGTGGCCTTCCTTAACATTATACTATAGCTTGCGGCCGCACTTTTTTATGTACCTATTGTTATTTTTACTATTGACGGCCGGGAGTGGATGACACAGGGGCTGACTGAAAATCAGTGTTGTAGGCTTACATAGGTAACCTACAACAGGTGCTGACTCAGTTCCTATTTTTAGCTGCGGAGATGTTCCGACAGTTATGTCGCTTGTACCTACAGGGTGCACTCTAAGTCGATAGCGGAACTTTAAGTAGGCTGTCTACTGATCACTACAAACAACTTGTACTAGGTGGCGAAAAAAATGGAGCGAAAAAAATATCAGCTGTTTCTGGATTGGAGCAGTACTGAATTGACCTTTTGTATGGAACAGGTGATATTTTTTTCGCTCCATTTTTTTCGCCACCTAGTACAAGTTGTTTGTAGTGATCAGTAGACAGCCTACTTAAAGTTCCGCTATCGACTTAGAGTGCACCCTGTAGTAAGTAATTAATTGTGTGTCCATGTTCTGTTTTTATTTTTTATCATTGTATTTCCGTGGCTACTAATAAACGTCTTTCTATCTATCTATCTTTTCCCACCCCAAGGTGAACGTCCCGACGCCGGACTACGGCGGGCGCCGCGAGATCCTCGAGCTGTACCTGGCTCGAGTGACGTCACACCCCGAGGTGGACCCGGACGTGTTGGCTCGAGGGACCAGCGGGTTCACCGGCGCGGACCTCGAGAGTATGGTCAACCAGGCGGCCCTCAAGTGAGTTTTCTAGAACCTAGATCTTTCCAGCTACTTGACTTTCCCTCTTTTTTCCAGTTGAATCCTGTCCACATTTTTTCTAGATTCTACCCCTATTTTTATAGCCTTTCCCCCTCTTGCCCATTTATTTTCTTCTTAGGTAAGGCCTAATAAAACTATCTGATGCAATACTGCTCCAAGACCGTCACACGACGCATCGGTTGGAAGTATCAATGGAGGGTCAGGTAAAGGATGCGATAAGAGCGCTATGTTTTCAACCTCTAAAAAAGAGAGTAGAGAGTAACTAACCTAGAACCTAACTTACTCTTAAATAAGATATTGGATTTAGGAAGAACACTTGTGGCAATCTAATTTTTCATCTTCGGAGCACAATCAAAACAACCCATCTCAATTTCTTCAAACGTCAGACTCCTTTATTTTTTAAATCATGGTTGCCATTACACCAAAGTAAAAATGTGGCCACTATCTAAAAGACAAAAACTACCATAAACAATAATTATTATCCCACATTGTAAACAGGGCAGCGATAGACGGCGCGAAGACAGTCACCATGCGTTATCTGGAGGAGGCTCGAGACAAGGTGCTGATGGGTCCGGAGCGCCGCTCCAGACTGCCTGATGAAGAGGCCAATGTCATCACCGCTTACCACGAGGGGGGACACGCGCTTGTGGCTTACTATACCAAGGTACCGACCTCACTGGCTTCTCAGAGGCTAGTTTTGTTTTGAAAAGGTTTTTATTTAAGAACGCACTTAAGCAGCGATTTCCCATACAAACGTAGTTCCGGTTTAATTTCTAAACTATTGGAGTCTAACTACCTTGGGAACATCATAAATGTATTGTACTTGTCAGAAAAAAAAAAGATTTTTGAAATAGCTAGCAAAATGTAGAAATGGCAGCTAAACTACGAAAAAAATTGGGAAAATAGATCTATTACGTTATAAGTTTATAACTACAACTACATCTCGCGAAAGGACACGAACACACGTAGACTCATACAGGCGCACTGCCTCTCACTTGTCCCGCGCCCCGTCTCGCTCTGGGTGAAACAGCTATAGTAAACAGTGTTTCACGCGCTTGGCCATCGCCGAGTTCCCACGGTCCTGAAGGGGCCTCTTAAGTTGTATACCTAGGCACAATGGAAAAAAAACATATCTTGGAAGCGTTTTGGCGGCTTGGCGGCGCAAGTTGTGTTTAGGTTTGGGCCTGTTACGAAACATACTAACTCTTTTTAGAGGGTTACAACCCTACTGGTCAACAGGATGACAATTCTGTAAAAAAAAATTGAATTAAAACTATTTTTATTGTATTTTCAAAATTGAAAAATTTCTAAACTTCCTTTTTTGTATTAGCTCAAATTTAAAAATGTGTTTGTGTGTACGTGCATTTGCATAACTTTGTGAAAACATTGTAAAAGTCTCTGAAAACAATATTAAAAAAATACTTTTCTCCCGCCACAGCGTTCACATTTTATTAATTTTAAAATTCAACAGAACGACATAGAGCAAAAAAAAAAGTTTTGGTTCTTATCCCTATCACCGGGTGCCCTGTAAAAAGAGTAAGGATCTTTTGTAACACCTTGTATACAAAGTAACCAGATTGTTTTGTCCTCAGGACTCGCACCCGCTGCACAAAGTGACAATAATGCCGCGCGGACCCTCGCTCGGTCACACGGCCTACATACCCGCCAAGGAAAGGTATTTGTTACGACGCTTTTCTGTCTAACAACATTTTTTATGCCAAAGGTTTTTCGAATTTTTGACAAGTTCCATTTAAAAACCATTTAAAATATAACGAGTGCAAAATCAAGATCCGCAAAGAATACTTTCAATCTTTAAGTTTAGTCAGTTTCTCCGATTTTTATAGTATCTCACTCAACTAATAGTTCAGCTCAGCGTCAGTCTTAGATCCCGCGTGGATATTAGACATTTTGCGCGCGATTGTACACACTTGCGCAGAAATCCCCACCAGTTTCGTCGAGCGCTCATAACTCGTGACGCTACCTGTAGCAGGTTGAAACAGGTTTTTTATCTCTGACTGACCGGAACTCTCACCCCACCCCGTACCTAAAAACACGCTTCGATATCCAAACGATACAGAAATGTAAGGAGAGTGACGGAGTGCGACACGAATCGTTATATTTTTACGGTAACATAGTACTTCGTATCAATGATCGTTTTTCCGCCTGCCCTGGAAACGGACTATATCTAGCTATCCAGCCAATAAATAAAGCCCACTAATGGGCATGGGCCTCTTCCTTTTCACGCCAACCCCTCCGCCAAATGCCAATCTCGTCCATTGTCCTCCCGCTGTTTTGACAATGTCAACGACCCATCGAGCTTTCGATCTACCCAGCGACCGTCGACCCATTCCATTCTTTTCTGTCTATATCCAACAAAATCTACCAAACTGATAGCAGACTCAGTGAGGGCCTTGAAAACTGGACTCTAACCTTTACAAGTTGACCTTTACAGGGGTCTTAGCCTGTAACGCAATGGCGTGTCGATGGCGTCCCAGCAGAAGGACAAAACCGGGGTTTCCTGGTTTTTCTCCTACAACTAGAGAACTAATCCTCAAGAGTTAGAATCAGAATATTATTTGCTGTACTACAAAAACATTAAAAGTACCGACAGCATTAATAAATCGTAATTGAAGCTGTCAACTGGGAGCCCATTTTGGCACCATTGTGTTACAGATTATAAGGCCCCCTGATTGTGCATTCAATTAAATTAATTTCACAAACATTTGGCACGAGCCATTATTTGAAGCGATCGTGATGGTGATGGCGAACCAAATCGTAAATTCGTTCACTCGGTTCCCTATTTTTCTGGCGGCGTGGAGTTTTGAGTCATTCGTACTATTAACAATTGTGATGCAAAACTAGGATAATTCTACTCTGTTCTTGATCACGATTATAATAATAATACCTTTGTTTGAAAGGGACGATGTGTCTGGTGCATAATTTTGAAAGGGACTATGTGTCTGGTGCATAATTTTGTAAGGGACTATGTGTCAGGTGTATAATTTTGTAAAGGACGATGTGTCTGGTGCATAATTTTGTAAGGGACTATGTGTCTGGTGCATAATTTTGTAAGGGACTATGTGTCTGGTGCATAATTTTGTAAGGGACTATGTGTCTGGTGCATAATTTTGTAAGGGACGATGTTTCTGGTGCATAATTTTGTAAGGGACTATGTGTCTGGTGCATAATTTTGTAAGGGACTATGTGTCTGGTGCATAATTGTGTAAGGGACGATGTGTCTGGTGCATAATTTTGTAAGGGACTATGTGTCTGGTGCATATTTTTGAAAGGGACTATGTGTCAGGTGTATTATTTTGTAAGGGACTGAGTGTCTGGTGCATAATTTTGAAAGGGACTATGTATCAGGTGTATAATTTTATAAGGGACTGTGTCTGGTGCATAATTTTGTAAGCGACTATGTGTCTGGTGCATAATTTTGAAAGGGACTATGTGTCAGGTGTATAATTTTCATCGGATCGTTCCAGATACCACGTGACGAAACAGCAGCTTCTTGCCATGATGGACACCATGATGGGAGGCCGCGCCGCCGAGGAGCTCATCTTTGGACCAGAGAAGATCACGTCAGGTATGACTGGACCTCTTCTTCTTCTAAATAGATTCATGTCAAAAACGGTGTTTGTTTCAAAACGATAGTAAAAGTAAAACGAAGTTCTCCATGAAGAAGGTCTCCGAATGAGAACCGAAACTAGTCGGCTACACCGACAAATTACTAGTGAGTAAAACCCTGATTTAACAGAAAAATGTGCAGTGCTCACGAAGTTTAAGATTAAAAAAAAAGTAAAATGAGTTTCAAAACGATGGTAATACAGCAACTGTGTTGTATCAAAACGCAACAGTAAATATTTTGCTTGTTGCCAACCGGCTACCACCAGCGCCATCGTGCATTATTATTTGTAATCCGTCATCCGCGAACTGTCAGTTAATTTTCTTAGTACGCCACAGATGGCGCTACCAGTCGCGGATGGCGGATAAAACGCGGCGGCCAGCGAGCAGAAGAAAACATGGAGATCTCACTAGCCCTGAGAAATGACCTAATGCAAATGGTTCTCATATGGGCGGAGTCTGCAGATGGTTCCTCTTACGATTGATGTAATTCGATAGATGTGACTTAGAGAAGACGTCAGTTTGACTTTGTCTGTTTAAAACGTCCAATAACATCAATAGCGCGAAAACTATCCACCAATGACGGAGTTTCTTGTTTTCTCATTGGTTTAAAATATTTTCAACAAAGCTGTCTGCGCTAGTAGATGCGTGTGCCGATTTTAGAGGATGGGTTAGCTTGAAGAAATGCTTCCATGTTTTTTTCGTTCGCCGGCGGCGGCCCATAGACGCGGGCGGAGAGAGTTTTGTGACAGCAGTGAGAGCAGCGCGGCCATCTTTTTTCAGTTAGTTTAGTTTGTCGTCAAGTCAGAAAAGCAGTCAGTCAGTTAGTTATTTATTAAAGTCAGAGAACAGTTAGTTAGAAAGAAGATTTAGTGTTTTAGTTATCCCGGCAAGTGTTTCAGTAAATAGTTTTCAGTTAATAAACAGTCATTTGAAGTCAACAGAAGTGGTTTTTGTTAGTGTGCTGAACCCCAGACGCCGCGTCACCCGGCACTCCACAGGCACCCAAACACCACCGAGGGTCGCCATTGGTGACATTGCTTGTTGGACAAGTTTACATTATAAACGACGCTCTTCATTCAATCCCCATCTTTGCCCGCAGGAGCGTCGTCAGACCTGAAGCAAGCCACGTCCATAGCGTGCCACATGGTGCGCGAGTGGGGCATGAGCGAGAAGGTGGGGCTGAGGGCACTGGAGCCGCAACGGGGCATGGGGCACGGTGACACCCTGGGGCCGCACACTAGTGAGATGGTGAGTCACTTACAGATTGTACAGGGTGGATTTTTGAGACAAGGCAGTAACCACTGTAGCACTTATGTGCTATCCCTAGCTATAACTCTATCAATTAAACTCGAACTTCCGATATTCCTATTTATTATTTAAGTTAAAATATACATTTTCGTCTGCACCCGACGGCGGATCTCGTCTCAGTCTCCACTTGACAATCTTATTTACAGTCTTCCAACATATAATTTTAAACAGCCTACCTAATTCAAATATTATCATCAGCCAGTAGTCCAACGGAGGTTACATCATTACAGTACCATAACCGTTATAGTCACAGGAAAACGTAACTTTTTGAGATATAATAATTAAAAAAAAGCCACTATACTCAACACGTGTAGGATCGTTCGAAAGTTCCTGGGCAAAGAGCATGAACTCTAACCCCAATTCATCATCGTCATCATGATCTTAGGTAGGTACTTCCTTAATTTAATCATGCACTTGGTTTTGGCCCGTGCCAATCTATACTTTAGCTACTTGGTTGGCGTAAAAAAAAATCCAGTACCCTCACGGCGTCTATGAGCCGAAGTAATACCAATTGGTTAAAAGAGTGAAAAAGAAAAACTAAAATAATAAATCTTTATTTATTAAGCAATTAAAACTTAAGGGTGGACGATAGCAACGTGGCGGGCAATTCAAAATTTTCAGTTTTTTACATTTTGTAGCTAAACTGAGCTACTTTTGTTCAGCGATTTTTCGTTCGCGGCAATAAAACAGTATTCTTTTCATTATTGTAAACAACAGAACAACAATAATTCAGCCGATTATTATTGAAATTTATAGCAGAGTTTATACACAGTGTGGGGAATACTTTACACAGTGTCGGGAGTACTTTATATGACTTTAGAGAATTTATTTTAGAATATTAGTTTTTCAACACAATCACTTAGTTATTTACAATTGACAACTGTCCCAATTTTAAACTGACATTTGTCACAACAATTTCTAACGTTGAACTGTTTGAACGTCCAAAGAGTTCGCATTCGCAGATATGCAAACTCAACACTTTCCCTCGTTCAACAGTGGTGCATTAGTCCCAGCTTGGTGCACATTTGAGTAAGCCTTGGCCTTGGGACTGGTTTCGTCATTATGTCTGCCAGTTGGTTTGCCGTGCCTATCTTTAGGAAATTCAGGCTTCCTTCTGAAACCTTTTCTATTAAAGCTCCTATTGCTTTTCTTTAGGGGAGATTCCCAACTTTCCCTGAGTAAGAACTTTCTTCGATTAAATGTCCATACTCTGTTTTCTTTCGATGAGTTTATCTCATTATTCATAGCTTGAAGCCATTTTTCACTGTCTTCCCTCTCCATAGCCTCTCTGTAGCTGCCTGGGAAGTCCGCTGACACGTAGCAGATGTCATCGTATCTCTGAGGGGGTTTCAAGGTATTCCTATCCCTTAAGTTATATCTCGGTTCCTCCACAACGACGGGTTCTCCCACTGCGTCGTAGAAGTCGAAATTTCCTTCTTGATCTTGATCTATCCCTGTATTCTCTCCCTCTAGATCACGGTCAATTTCAGGTCTGCATTCTTCCTGAAGTTGAGGACTCTGTGTCTCAATTTGGGTTTCTATTTCCTCATTGCTTTTTGAGTTATCTCCCTCTGATTCTGCAGGGGCTTGACTACGCTCATTTGTCCCTAATGAGATTTTGAATTCAACTTCACTCGCGAAGGTGATATCTCTGGACCGGATTGTCTTGGTACCATTCCATATGCGATAGCCATCGTTGTTCTCATAGCCTATGAGTATACCCTTAATAGCTTTCTTGCTAAGTTTCTTTCTGCATTGTTTGGGCACATGAGCATAGCATTGGCTTCCGATCACTCTTGCCGAACCATAACTCGTAGGGAACTTTGCCCGTTTCTCTGGTTGGTCCAGTCCTGTTCAGAACGTATGCTGCTGTATTTATCAGTTCAGCCCAGAGTTTCTGTGGCAGTTCTCCTCTAGCGTGTAACCAGGTCCTTGCGGCTTCAACTAGCGTCCTGTTCTCTCGCTCACTGCATCCATTTTGCTCTGGAGTGTAAGGCATTGTAAGTCGCTGTTGGATTCCATGATCATTTAGTATCTTTCTAATATCTTCGTTATCAAACTCTCCTCCGTTGTCGCTTAAAAGACATTTAACAGTGTGACCGATAGTCTTCATTTCATTGAGCATCAATTTCAATTTATCCTTGACTTCAGATTTTTGACGCATGAAGTAAACTAGGCGGTACGAAGAGTAATCATCTTTGAAAAGAACGAAATAACGATACTTCATTTCACTGGGATATTCAAATGGTCCGCAGACGTCTGAATGTATTAGTTCGCCAGCAGAGGTTGCTCTTTCTCTTCTCCCAAACGACATTTTATGAGCTTTCCCAAATATGCATGCCTCGCACTTATCTTTGTCCTCAGGTAAGTCAATTCCAAGTTCTCTCTTGACAAGAGCTTTCACATGACGCTTATCCTGATGGGCGAACCGTTCGTGGTACACTTGCAGCATATTGGTGCCCGTAATTGCGTTCACTTCGATTGAGTTAGATTCTCTTGTTGGAGCGATTGTCTTGAATTGTAGTCTGTAGAGTCCTCCCTTGGGTTCTCTCTTCCCTACAATCTTTGTTTCTCCATCAATATCTAATTGACAACGTTCTGCGGTAGAAGTGAACAAGCTGTTCCGCAGGTTGTCTTGTGCTGCTAAAGTCGAGAAAAGATTTTTCGTCAGCGATGGTACAAGCCAGACATCTTTCAGTCTTATGGTTTCTGTCTTATCTCCTACATTCGATTCTACCAGGACAATGCCTTTCCCTAGAGCTGGGATCATCGTTCCATCTGCCGTCTTCACAGATTGGTCATCAGAATCAAAAGGTTGAAATTCTTGAAACACATCTCTCCTGGTGGTAATATGCGTCGTTGCTCCATTGTCAACAAACCAGTTCTCTCTATCTTGATTTGCTGCCTTGGAACATGCATTAGCTACCATCATTGTTATGCTTTGTACTTGCTTTGACGAATGGGTTTGTGCTGAATTGCTTGGTTTCGGAGGACGACCATCCTTAATCCACTTCTTGCAATTCCTTACTCTATGCCCTATCTGTGAGCAATAGTTGCACTTCACGTTCCCATTTTTCTTTTCTTTTGACTTTTGGACTACTAGAGTCTCTTGTCTTGCAGTCCCTTCCTTGTCCTCGAGAGCCTTCTCGTAGGAACATAGTTGGGTTGTCAGATTGTCAACAGTTCTATCATTCTTATTCAGTAGTAGCCAGCTTGATTTGAAAGCAAAGAATGTTTCATCGAGGGTTTCTAATATTTTGCAAATCAGGAACAGATCAGGGAGTTTGGTGTCTGCATCTGACTTCTGTATTTCTGCGTTTAGGTTGTTCCATATATTTTTAAGTTTTGACATATGGGTTGAAACGTCATCTGACAGATTTCGCTTGTATGTAAAAAAGTTCATGCACTCGCTATACGCCCTGTCTTCCGATTCCCCATCGAACAATCTATGTAGCTCTCGCCAGACTTCATAAGCACTGTTGAATCTTATGATTTTTTCTAAAGTCTCTTCGGTCATGTTAGTGGTAAGTATGAGCAGTGCGCTACAGTCCGCCTGCTTAGTGCCTGGTTATAAGTGGCGTTGGCGGCGTCACCTGCACCTTCTTGGGGTCGTTCTGGCCTTTTAAGGGTACCTTCAACAATTTCTATCGCATCGGTCGTCCCACGAAGCATGATCGAAATTTTATACCTCCAGGTAGTCCAGTTCGATTTTCCCTCAAGTAACCCGATCGAAATTTTTGTGCAAAATTTTTCCATGGTGGGGCCGAATAACCTATTGAAATTTATAGCAGAGTTTATACACAGTGTGGGGAATACTTTACACAGTGTCGGGAGTACTTTATATGACTTTAGAGAATTTATTTTAGAATATTAGTTTTTCAACACAATCACTTAGTTATTTACAATTGACAACTGTCCCAATTTTAAACTGACATTTGTCACAACAATTTCTAACGTTGAACTGTTTGAACGTCCAAAGAGTTCGCATTCGCAGATATGCAAACTCAACAATTATGTGTTCTGGTCTACGAAGCAGTGGCACTGCCCAAAAAACTTGTCGTAGACCAGAAAACATTATCGGCTGAATTATTGTTGTTCTGTTGTTTAATGAAAAGAATGCTATGTTATTGCCGCGAACGAAGAAATCGCTGAACAAAAATAGCTCAGTTTAGCTACAAATTATAAAAAACTGTGAAAATTTTGAATTTCCCGCCACGCTGCTATCTTCCAGCTCTGTTCTAAGTCGAAACATGAACTTGATATTATGAACTGAATTCACGGTTTTTGAAAAATAAAAATACAGTCTGCAAGAAAAATGTTCACTAATGTTGTTCTTTCGGCACCAGGTCGACGGTGAGATCCGCAAGATCCTGTCTGACAGCTACGAGCGAGCCAAGGCGATACTGCGGACGCACGCGAAGGAACACAAAGCGTTGGCTGAGGCGCTGCTCAAGTAAGTAGTGGGCGGTGTGGCTGTTTATCTCTAATGTATGTGTGTCAACTTAGTTCCTATAGCCCTAATAATGGCGGTACTTCAAATTCACAAATGTACGTAACTTTGAAAAGAACTCGCTTGAACGGTGAAAGAAAAACATCGTGAGCAAATCCCCGGCTTAGTTGGCTCCACACGTATTGACTTGTCTTTCCTGTGAGCTGGGATGACTAAGCTGTCAGGATGGTATAGGTGCTGGGCAAGCCTACTCCGTCTCAACAATGTCCCAGGTACTGCAGCGCCGAGTGGTCTCTTCACACATCTAGTGTGAGTGAAGGTGCCACTGGCCGGGTACGAAACTATCCGACTGTGAGACTTGTTGTCTTAATTGTAGTATTTGTACAAGAATACGAGCTTTGCAGCCTTTTCGTTCTTCAATCTGTTCGCAGCTTCGACTGGAACAGCCCAAACGTCGAAAAACATGTTATGTTTCGTTGTTATTATCAATTATCCTTTCGAACCCTGGCCACTGGACGCTGTATAAATAATCTCATTGCGTAGATGCAAAAGCCTTAGTTTTATTCGGGTAAAAATTCTCTAACCACCTTGCCCCGCCCCGCAGGTACGAGACCCTTGATGCGGACGACATAAAGGCGATAATGTCCGGCGAGCGCGTCAACCAGGAGCGGCGCAGGAGCGCGTCTCCCGACAGCAGAGAGAAGGACAAGGAGCCGCTTGCGCCCGCGCAGGGGTTGCTAGGGAACCCGGCGCCCGCGCCAGCTTAGACAGACAGGTAACCATTACAGACAGACAGACACAGATACACAGACAAACAGACAGACAGACAGACGGACAGACAGACAGACAGACGGAAAGACGGACAGACGGACAGACAGACGGACAGACGGGCAGACAGAAAGACAGACAGACAGACAGACAGATAGACAGATAGACAGTCAGTTGGACAGACAGACAGACAGATAGACAGAAAGACAGACACAGACGGACAGACAGACAGACAGGCAGACGGATAGAAGGACAGCAGAGAAGGACAAGGAGCCGCTTGCGCCCGCATAGACGGACAGGTACAACTACAGGGTGCACTCTAAGTCGATAGCGGAACTTTAAGTAGGCTATCTACTGATCACTGCAAACAACTTGTACTAGGTGGCGAAAAAATGGAGCGAAAAAAATATCTGCTGTTCCATACAAAAGGTCGACTCAGTACTGCGCCAAATGTATGAAACAGCTCTTTTTTTTTTCGCTCCATTTTTTTCGCCACCTAGTACAAGTTGTTTGTATTGATCAGTAGACAGCCTACTTAAAGTTCCGCTATCGACTTAGAGTGCACCCTGTATTGATGCTCCGTTCCCGGCAACAGACGGAAGGACTCTCTCTCGCTTCGCTCGCTCGTTCAGCTATATTTTTTTCTGTTTCAGATGCAACATTATTGAAGTAACGCTAGCTGAAAGCTGTTTCAAGTAGTTGAGTAAACAAAAGATAAATAGAAACAAGAAAACTTGAGTGCAAATAAAAAAACAACTGTTAAATCAAACGGGCATTAGAAAACTTATTATGAGAAACTATGGAAAGTGGTTCGAAAATTCTGGAGGTCTAACTTATGGGGATTTTCCCAAGAGTCAAATATAGTTTGAATCGCTGTCAAAATCAGTCTATTAATCTGTGGTTAATATGGAAAAATCTCCATATTTGACACTCGGAAAGAACCCCATTTGACACTTAGAAAAATCCCCATTAAAGAAATGTTTACATTTTGCGTGTTCGTTGATACAATATTATAGTAGTGTTTTTATTGTTTAATTAAATTTATAAAAATAAGTAAAAGCATTCAATCTACTCCACTGTCTTTCAATTTGGCAGTTCGTGAGAATTTATCTTTCTTCTAATATAAGAATATTTGATCAGATCAATAAAATTGAGCAACGCAAAATTGGTTAAACTGGTAAAAATCTTAAAATTCGACAAAGGTGAAATGTATTATAAGAGAAGCAGCTTTATCTTTGCAAAATTAATTAGTTTTAATAAGCATATGAGCCGTACCAATAGAAAAAAAAATAACATTTTGGATGGATGGACCACAAAACCAGTGCCCTCTAATGAGCCGTTTTCACGGCTGTCTTTCGCTTTTTCTGAAGATATTATTAATCTTTGTAATCGAAATTTGACAGCCACATCCCGGTTCTTGTATGGCCAAGCCTATGAGCGCCATCTACCAAGGGCTTTGAATTCAGCTTTTAACTGTCAGTTGAAAACGGGCCATGATACAGGGTTAATGGAAATTCGACCACCCGAGTGTCACTGACCCAAAACAACACCCTGTCAATACGAGGATAGCAACAATATGGCGACAGTCCATAGAAATCCACAGAAATAAAATAAAACAACTGTCTATGTCTGTACTTTGTCATCTTCCAACTTTTCTGTAACATGATGCATCGTGTAAGTAAAAAATATATTGGCTCCTAAGTATTAGCGTAACTTGGAAAAAAAAAATCTTTAAAATTTTAGTTGACTAAAATTCTATTCTTCAAGATTGCATAGAAGGTCAATATAAAAGAGCTATGACAGATTGTATAGTATAAAGATAGGCAGAGCCACGCAGAGCTAATGTTATGGATTTTTACCACCTATGTTTTCAGATGGCAAAGCGATTTCTTCCAAACAACTGCAAGTAGTCAAACATCCTGACTTTAGCTATTAGTTAGACGTTCCTACTGGCTTTAGGATAGTTGAAAAACAACTAAGAGATTGTACATTTTCGTGTGGTCGTCGATACCTTAGTATTGTAATAAAAACGTTGAAATATTAATAGTGCAAGTTTTACATCAAAATAAAACTTGTATTATTAAGCAGAGACGATGCATAGCATCTAAGTGAGAGAGCGTCACTTCCGGTTAAGCTATTCTCCAATCAGAGCTCGTTTCCGTTTGATTTTATTGGTAACTGATTTGACTTACTTCCTGTTGCCGCCATATTTTGTCACCTGGGTTGAGTCCGCTCAACGTGGTTTCATAGATCTCTCACCAGGAGGCCTTAAAGGGATGCTATGCATCGTCTCTGCTTAATAATACAAGTTTTATTTTGATGTAAAACTTGCACTATTATTCGGCATGTGACGATGCATAGCATCTAAGTGAGAGACGTGTTTATTAGCTCCTGGTGACCAAATGACGACGCTATGTGATGTAGGCTGTGATTGTCCGCAAGAGAACTAGGCACAGATAAATAAAAGATTATTATTATTATTTTAAATCGTTGTAGAAACGACATTTATTAACTCTGAAATAATTGAAGCATGCTGATAACAAAAACAATATATCAATCAAATTGGCATAAAACTATTAATAAGGACATTGCTAGGTACACCTATACCTCTTACTTCTCGACAATAGAATTTTGAGAAAGTGTTCTCTCTGCGCCAATTACCACGCGAGAGAATCTCATCTATAGGTAAATTATCAAGCCAATTTAATGACGCTACAGCGGAGCGGACGCTGCCTGCGGAAGCCCTGATGCCGGCATCTTTCAACACGGTTTTCATCCAATTACCAATTAGTGTACGTGAAGCAGATCTCACTTCACCTGTGATAGAAATGAATAGGGCGTTGTCGCACTCCGCTGTTCGTCTCTGCTCACTTAACTGTATTACTTTACGCGTCCAGACAAGTGGACATATATTATTATTAGAATTTCCCATAATTTTCCAACCAGATTGTCTGTAGGTGGCTGTATCAGTCTTAGAGCCGAATGCGGGCCACATAATTATATGATCACCATTGTCATGAAAAAGATCGGGTGACATCCTTAACAGAGTTAGGTCGTGAATACGACGGCCGGACGCTAAAAGTAAAATGCAAGCTAGTCTTCGAGAAGCTTCATAAAGGCTTACTCTGTTAGGGGTGTTTGAACTCAGCCAGGCAATCAGATCAGTAGGGTCCCAGATAGGGGCTTTCTCAGTCTTAGGCTTTTGCAGCGAGATAGCTTTTAGGACGTGCTTTACCAACACATTTGAATTAAGATTTTCTTTTGGTTTACTGAAAGTTAAAATCACTGATTTGTGTACTAATATAGTTGAAAGGGCAAATTTTTCTGTCAAAAACAAATGGGCCAAGTATTTGGCTAAAACATTACCTGTGGGGTGTTTATAATCTAAGTTAGTTTGTTTACACCAATGAGTCCAACGCGACCATGCTGGTCGGTAAGTTTTAAGAGTGGACTCTCTCCAGCTGCTTGCTAGTAAGGTCTTCTCGGCTGTCGACCAGTCCTTTATGTCATCTGCCCACCCCCCACTCTCCATGCAAAAAGTTTCATGCCTTGTACTTGAGGAGGGGGATGGCCCGTGGTTTGGTCGATCAGTACTTGATGGAGGTTCTTGATTTTCATGGGCCGACCTAGGGCTCGGCGGCGTAAGTCTGGCAACCAATAGGCTCTCTTCCACATCGGGGTTATTATGAGGTATGTGCCTCTCGCCGTGTTCAGGTGGTGTAATACCCTGGGTATTAGTGACGGCGGTGGGAAGAGCCAAGCCAGATTGTAGTTCCAAACCTGGCTGAATGCGTTGCAGAAGACAGCTGATGAGTCCCGAGAGTCTATTGATACATAAGCTGGTACCACCTTGGCATCCCTCGACGCAAAAAGGTCTATCTGCGGTCTGCCGAATTTCTGAAAGATGTGACTCACGGCTGGGTCCAGCAGGCGCCACTCTGAATGCTTCTTGCCCCGGGAGAGGCTGTCCGCCATGAGGTTGAAGCGACCGGGGAGGTATTCGGCTGTTAAGGCTATTTTCCATTGATCCAGTAGGTGAAACAGTTGATAAGTCAGTTCCAGTAGCGGTTCCGATCGAGTTCCCCCCTCGTGTCGAATGTAGGCGACCACGGTGCGGTTGTCCGATTGTAAACTTACGTGTTTCTCCTTCAACTGAGCCTTGAAGTGAAGAATGGCCGAAATTATTGCAAACATTTCCTTGCGGTTGCAGTGCCACTTCATTTGGGTCCGGTCCCACCCACCTGCGGTTAAGCAGTCGTCTAGTTGGGCCCCCCACCCGTAGTCCGCGGCATCGGTTGTTAGGAAGTGCTGTATTGTCGTCTGGTGTAAGGGGCTCGTCGTTCGGGCAGCCTCCGTTGTTGAAAGCCACCATTCCAGATCTGATATTACCTCTTGTGTCAGTCGGCCTCGCTGTTGCGCTGTGACCCTTAGAAGCATCCGGCATAGTCTTTGCAGGTGACGACAGTGAAGCCTTACTCTCGGGGTCACGTGGCTGGCAAAGTTGAGAACGCCTAGCAAGGTCTGACATTCCTTTAGTGTAACAGCACCTTTCTGCATTAGATCTTTTATAGTTGTTGAAATAGATCTTACCTTCTTTTGGGGAAGAGCCTTGAAATTTGTCGCTGTATTCCAAGTGATGCCCAGGTAATCTAGCTCCTGAGTGGGCTTTGTCACTGATTTCTCCAAGTTTACCGTCCAGCCCAGGTGTATTAGTGTTTGAATAGCTATTCGAACGTCCTTCTTGAGCTGCTGTTTTGATTGGCTGGCTATCAGGAAGTCGTCGAGATACACTATTATTCTCATACCTTTCTTGCGCAAGAGATGAGCCACCCAATTGGTTATTGTCGAAAAATTTTTTGGAGCGCACGATAGGCCGAAGGGTAGACTCGTCATCTGGTACGTCTTTCCTTGATATACTAATCGGAGAAAACGGCGATGACATTCCTTGATTGGAACATGAAAGTAGGCTGATGACAGGTCCACTTTCACCATCCAGTCTTGCCTTTGGAGGAATTGGGGTATTTGAAAGTGAGAGATCAATTGAAATTTTTTCGTACTCACGTGCTCGTTGAGTCGCTTCAAATTGAAGATTGGGCGATCGGAGCCGTCGCTTTTCTTGCGTAGAAACATTGTAGAAAGGAAACTTGTTCCCAGTTTTGTCTGATCTGGAATCTCCAGCACCTTTTGTGTTAGCAGGGCGTTGATTTGTTTCGTCATGTCCGGTGATTCGCAGGTGTTGAAGCGACGTTGGTTGCGCAGTGTTGTAGGGACAAGCACTGGCTTGGAGGTAAATGGCAGGCGCATCCCTGAGATCATAGTCAGGATGGCCTTCGGAGCCTGACACGCCTGCCACTGCCTCCGATACGCTCGGAGGCAGCCCCCGTAGAACTTTGGTAGAGGTGGTAGGTAGTCACTTGAATTTTTTCTTATCGTTGGGTTGACTGTCCTTTCTGAATGGTTTCTTAGACTTGGACGCATTGTAGGACCTGAAGGTCGAGGGGGTGTGTTCCGCTTTTGAGCCTCTGTTTGTTTGGTCTGCCCGAAATGGCTGATTACGTACCTCACGGGACGGTCCCGGCTTGGAGTTCGGCTTCTGCGCTGCTTTCTTGAGCTCCTTCTCCGCGTGGAACCATGGTTTTAGCCACTTGTCAATACCACCCGTACCTTGGACGTAGGCCTTCGCGGCGCTGTCGTCGAAAAGATGCTCGGCGCTGGGCGGGATCTTGCGCAAGCCTTCGTGCAGGTTTTTGTTCGGCAGGTTTGCTAGGATCCGTTCCCTCCGAGTCTCAATGCACTCGGCGCGTTTACCACAAACGATCTGCATGATGTCTTCACTAGCTTTATGAAGTTTGGATTTGTTACCAAACAGTTCAGATATTTTGTCGAAGATGGTTGAAGGGGTCAGCTCAGAGCCGGGAGTGGCCGCCCAGTCGACAAATTCTTGCAAATGCTGTTTAAGATGTTCTTGTTGCGAAAGTAGTCCATTGGAGATCGCAGCAAAAGCTCTTTCGACAGGCGCCACGTTATCGTTGCCCTTTGAAAACTGTCTCAGTTCATCGTTGAGGCTAAGCTCTACGAAACCGGGGCTAGCGTTGTGAGATTTTAATGCGTCGACGTAACGTACCTCTTTCCAGTTCGGGTCGTTGAACTTCTGCAATTCCTCCAGCCGTTTGACACGGGAAGGGTCGGCACGTGGAATCTTAGGGTCCTTCAGGGTTGTAGTAACCTGACCTAGATCGAGTTTGAGGTTGTTTTCGGTAATTGCAGCTGGCCGAGTCAATAAAAGAGTAGAAGCGGTTGACGCCTCTTGCTGCGAGGTTGACGGGGTCGATGTAACAGCGGTCTGATCATTATTGCGTAACAGCAGGTTCGTTAAGACGTTCATCTGATTTAACAGAGCATTGAAGTGATTGCTGCCGTCTAAGGAAGGTTTGGTTCTCCTTACCTTGATATCCGTAGAAACCTCGCTGTTATCGGAGCTTCCGGCACGTTTTCTCACCCTCGGCTGCTCCATGTCAGATTTCCCGTCGTTTTCGCTCGCACATGTGGCAGGATCACGGCGATCTTGATCGCCGACCACCATGACGTAAACTTCGTCATCACTCATTTTTTATTTTAGAGAAAATGATTTATTGAATTTCACTGATTTTAAATGAGTTTTGAAAAATAAATTTATTTAACTGGCAGTATTTCTGCCCAGTTGTTGCTTGTTCGAAAGTTAAAGACGCTATGAAACCACGTTGAGCGGACTCAACCCAGGTGACAAAATATGGCGGCAACAGGAAGTAAGTCAAATCAGTTACCAATAAAATCAAACGGAAACGAGCTCTGATTGGAGAATAGCTTAACCGGAAGTGACGCTCTCTCACTTAGATGCTATGCATCGTCACATGCCGAATAATAAGGAATATTTTTAATTTTGTCACCTTACCCTTATTTTAGATTAGATTTAGAAAAAAAGCCGACGGTTTCTGCTTAAACATCGTGAGGAAACCCGCGTCTTAGTTTGCTCCACACGTATTAACCTGTCTTTCCTGTGGACTAGGCTGACTAAGCTGTCAGGATGGTATAGGTGCTGGGCAAGCCTACTCATAAAACAATGTCCCAGGCACTGCAGCGTCGAGTAATCTCTGCACATATCTCACACATCTAGTGTGAGTGAGGATGCCACACTGGACGCTGTGTATGTAAATCATCTCATTGCGTAGATGCAAACGCCTTATAGTTAGAGAGCTGGTGACCAATCGAGATATTTTTTCGTACAAGGCTAAGAGTTGGTAGGCTGATAGAGTAGACTTCGCTGAGTCTGGGAAAAATATTTTTTTGGCACGGTCGCGGTTGAAAGTTAGATTTTTTCGACTTTGAAAGTTTAAATGTATGGGTTCAGTATATTTTTTTTGTCATACAAGGCTAGAAACTTCTAGGTTAGTTGTTGAGACTCCGTTAAACAAGAAAATATTTGTTTCGTTGGCCGAGCGTGGTTGAAAGTTTGATTTTTATAACCCAAAAATTCACACTTTCTAGGTATAACCCAAAAATTCACACTTTCTAGGTTATAAAAAAAAATATTTCTCCCGCGTTTGGCTAGTAATAAATAGTGATTTCGTGATCAACGGAGACTAAAAAGGCAGCCTAAAAACCCCCAGCCTTGTAGACCAAAAATAAATGACTCAACCCATACATTTAAACTTTCAAAGTCGAAAAAATCTAACTTTCAACCGCGACCGGACCAAAAAAATATTTTTCCCAGACTCAGCGAAGTCTACTCTATCAGCCTACTAACTCCCAGCCTTGTACGAAAAAATATCTCGATTGGTCACCAGCTCTCCAACTATTAGTAGTTTTTTGCTTAGACATTCAAATTCAAAGACTTATGTATTGAAGACTTGTATACCTATGTCGTTATTGGGTTAAAATGCTCGAGCGCGACAGCGACAGGTAATGAACCCTAACCCAAGCAGAAGCATCCGACTTTGGAGCACTATCAATAGATATTTTAGCTTTGGGTATTCGATTTAATCGAAATTAAAACATAATCGATCGACTTAACTATCATCTTTATGGACATCAATACGAAAAAAAAAACAAATGTCAAACAAATATCAATCAACGCTTGCTTGAGGAAGTCCAATTTTTGGTCGTATTTTTCACGAAAATACTGTGAAATGTGACAAGAATCACCTCAAGGTTACCATGTCGGAGGCTGAAGACACGTACTGCAGGCTCTGCGCCGAGCCTACGCCCGCGGAACAGCTGATTTCATGCGACGACGAGGTCGGACTCAACTCGAAGATCGCCAACAAAATGTTATGGATAAACATAGACGTTTCCAACACTCAAACCTTGCCGAAGACCATTTGCTTCTCGTGCTTCGACCTCCTAGAACGAACCTGGGGGTTCCTGCACAACGTCCGTACCGCACAGACGAGGTTATACGAGTTATTCTCCGTCAAAGTAGACTTGGACGCTGCCGACGGCATCGGCAAGCCTGTGGACCAAAACTGGGAGAGATTCTGCAAGCCAAAGAAAGAGATCAAATCTGAAGGTTTTCCCGAAGTGCCAGTTGCTGAGAATTTGTTGAAAGAGATTAAAAGCGAGCCCTACTACAGTGAAAATGACGGCGAAGGTTTCCGAGACTCCATAGGGTCTTCCGACAGCAATGTGCCTCTAAAGCACGCTTCCAAAAAGAAAAAGGTCAGAGCAAAGCGGAAACCTAAGAAAAAGTATGACGAGGAGATCTTAGCGGAGGATTTACTTCCGAATATGAAGGCTGAGGTGATGCAACTAGAAATGTCCATTTACACCATGACATGGGAGGACTACACATGGTGCTGCGCGAATTGCGACGCTCAGTGCAAGACCATAGAGCTTCTCCGCCTCCATTCGCAAGAAATTCACCACTGTTGCCCGTCATTCAAGTGTTCCGACTGCGGCAAGGTAATTTCCTGCCACAAATCCTTCATAAACCACGTAAGACTGCACTATAAGTCGTTGCAACGCCACTGTGACATCTGTAACAAGTATTTTGAACAGTTTTCCTTCCTCAAAAAGCACCGTAACGTGGCCCATAGAGACGCATTAATCAACCAATGTGGAAGTTGCGGGGCAATCTTTGAGAACCAAGAACTGCTACAAGACCATATAGTTATCTTCGCCAAAAGATCGCGAAAGCAGGAGAAATTGAAACAGGAAAAGATTGATATGGACATGAAGTGCGACGTCTGCACTCGGGAGTTTAAATCGCGAAGCAACTTGCAAGCGCATCGACTTACACACCAGGAACGTTCTAGAGACTTTTCTTGCCATATGTGTGGGAAGATGTTTTATACGAAAGGTGCGTTGAGTACTCATATGGCAACGCATGAAGATAGCAAACCGTTTAAATGTGAATTCTGTCCGATGGCTTTCCGGGCACGAGGCAATCTCACCTCCCACATAAGTCTACACTCTGAGGCCAAACCGTTTGTTTGTGAACAATGTGGGAAGAGCTTCCGGGTCAAAAGACACTTGAAATCCCACTCCATAGTTCATACGGACTTAATGCCTTACGTTTGTGAATACTGTAACAAGTCCTTCCGTTTCAAAACCCGTTTGAACTTACACGTACGGCAGCACACAGGGGCTAAGCCGTATACATGTATTTACTGTCGCAGGGACTTTACGAACGGGTCAAACTATAAAAAGCACATGCAGCGTAGACATAACATTGATACATCAATCAGGAAAAAGATTTATAATGCGAATGCCAATTTGCAAATTGTGGAAAATATTATTGAAGATAGTGAAAATAATGTGGATAATGAAAGCAGTCAAACATAGCGTACTTGCTTTACCATAATTATTAGAGGCATAGTTAATTTTAAGTTAAACTATAAATAATCTTGCAAAAGGTCTGCATATTTATTTGAAGTGTTTAAAGATGTTTTGCGTATGGAAGGATTTCAATTAATTTAACCATTCCATTCACAAAATCAATCACATTAATATTTATTTTATGATTTGCTCCTGAAATGCGAATATTCTGTAATTCTTTAATAACTAATTATTATAAAGTACCTAGAGTTGATTTGTTTATTAGTCCAAGTACATTGGACTAATTTGTCGAACTCATTTAGACAAATTGTCACTTTAAATATATTTTTTTGTAACAAAAATATTGTTTTTAGTGCATTCAAATCCAATTAATTACCATCAGAAATCTCTTGTGCAATAAAACAAACATCTCAAGTGTCTTTATGCTGATAATATTGTGGATTTGTGAATCACAAAAGTAAAATGAAAGTATGATATTAAAAGTGATATTTTACTAATAAATTATCGTGTTTTCTTTCCATGTCCTTCACATTACGATTGAAAACTAGAGAGTTAGCGAGCCACACGCTAGGATACCCCTTTTTGTTCGATTGGCGCCCTTATGAGCGCGCGGTAAAGGCTGCTATGGGGTATCCTAGACTGGTCGACCGTACATACCTTTGACTAGCTATTTCAATTCATAAAAATTTGCATACATTTTTCGTCGCGCACTAATTATTTTCTTTGGTCTAAGTCGTGAGAACAAACTATAAATTTTGTGTTTATTTAAAATTTCATCTTAATTCGTCCAGCCGATTAAGCATGAAAGAGTAACAAACATTAATTCATACAAACTTGTGCTCGAAGCTACTAATAAATAAGGCCCCCCACCGGGAACTCTGCTCTATTTCTTTATTTGTCTAGTCGGCCTCTTGCTCATCAATGCCCAAAAAACAGTAAGAGCTATTTTCGCGCAAATACACGGGTCCTCTGTTTGACATTAGACGCGCGAGTGTTTTTTTTATAGAAAAGACGGGCAGAGTAAGAAATAAAACGGCCAATGTTGGTCAAATCGCCAGTATATTAGAGAGGACAGTCGGTTATCGGCTCCGTACCCCGCCCCGCGCCGCTCACCGTGCCCCGCCCGCGCCTTAGCGCACCCCACAGGTGATGCAGCGTGATGGTGGGGCGGAATGTGTCTTCCGGGCTGAAAGGGAAAGGCCTATACCCAACAGTGGGCGGGAAATGATGAGCAACTAAGTATGCGGCTTAGGCGTGAATTATACAGAAACGGCATAAGGCGTAAGGCGTAAGGCATACGGCGCAGAGCAGGCGTGGAGCAGATAAGGCATGAATTATACAGAAACGGCGTAAAGCGTAAGGTGCGGCGCAGGCGCATGGAGCAGATAAGGGACGGAAGCGATTTAAATTATATCAAAAAGGCGAAGAGACGCCACAACGAGTCATTATACAGGCTGACTTTATTGTGATAGTATACTTATGTGACTTTATCCTATTTCTCTCCAATACATACTGGGATGAGTTTGTTTAATTTCAAAGTTACGTACATTTGTGAATTTGTAGTAGCAATACCACTCGCTAACGGTGAAGGAAAATATCGTGAGGAAACCCGCGGCTTAATTGGCTCCACACGTATGACTTGTCTTTCCTGTGGGCTAGGCCGACTAAGCTCTCAGCATAGTATAGGTGCTGGGCAAGCCTACTCCATCTAAAACAACTGCAGCGCCGAGTGGTCTCTTCACCCATCTTGTGTGAATGAAGGTGCCACTGGACGCTGGATAAATCATCTCATTACGTAGACGCAAAGACCTTAGTTTTTTTTTAGTACACTCTGACGTGCTGTCGTGTGTACATAAAATTCACTATCGTCACGTATTTTCTGTTCCTACTGTATAACAAACGGCGTGCTGCTTGCGCGTCTCCCCGGTCGCGCCTGCTAGCGACGCGGAACAGGCGACGAAACGGCGTGCCTGCGCCACGCCGCTTCAGTATAATTCACAACGTGTCGCCTGCATACATTTTGTATTGAAATGTTTTGAAGCGGCAAGATGCCTGCGCCGCGCCTTCACCTTACGCCTTTTCTGTGTAATTCAGGCCTTAGTTGGCTCCACACGAATTGAATTGTCTTTCCTGTGGGCCGACTAAACTGTCAGGATGGTATAGGTGCTGGGCAAGCCTACTCCATCTAAAACAATGTCCCAGGCACTGCAGCGCCGAGCGGTCTCTTCACCCATCTAGTGTGAGTGAAGGTGCCACTGGACGCTGTAAAAACCATCTCATTACGTAGTTGCAAAAGCCTTAGATTTTTCCTCAAAAGGAAAAAACGGAACCATTATAGGATCACTCGTGTGTCTGTCTGTCAAACTACAGGGCCTAAAATTTCAATACAGAAATAAGAAGTCTCTGGTATTTATAGTAACAAAAAAAAAAACGATGTATGTCAGTACGGAACTCTGGGTGGTATTCTAGAACGCTACTTAAACTCTGTTTAAACTCAGTTCAAACTAGAAAGCTCCTTGAACTCTGTTTAAGTAGAGTTTAGTAGTGTCAACTGTCGATAAAACAGTGCATGTTTTGATTTGAATATCCCTCCCTTCATATCAAAACATGCACTGCTTTATCGACAGTCTGAACTCTGTTTAAACTGAGTTTAAGTAGCGTTCTAGAATACCACCCTTAGTGCGCGAGCCCGACTCGCACTGGGCCTTTTTTTAGTAAAGACGCGCAGGGTAAGAAATAAAACGGCCAATATTGGTCAAATCGCCAGTATATTAGAGAGGACAGTCGGTGATCGGCTCCGTACCCCGCCCCGCGCCGCTCACCGTGCCCCGCCCGCGCCTCAGCGCACCCCACAGGTGTTGCAGCGTGATGTTGGGGCGGAATGTGTCTTCCGGGCTGAAACGGAGAAAGGAAATAGTTGTAAGATTGTAAATAGGGTGTTAAGATGAAATACGTCCCACAACTAGCGCCGCCAATGAAAAAACAAACATATTTTTTTTTTGGATGCGTTTTTAGCTAAAAACGCTCCTGCGATTTCTCAACGCGAGGCTTAACTATTTTTAGGACCTAAGGTTTGGATTCCAGATCCTAGAATTTACGTAGGAAATCCAATCCTGGAATCCAAACCTTAGGTCCTAAAAATAGTTAAGCCTCGCGTTGAGAAATCGCAAGAGCGTTTTTTGCTAAAAACGCATAAAAAAATATACATGTTTTATTTTCCATTGGCGGCGCTAGTTGTGAGACGTATGGCGTCTTAAAAGACCGCCAACAAAGCGGGCAAGGAACTAAGAATGCCTGGGAAATCAATGGTATCTGAGATAATGAGGTTCAAAGTCAGACTTTTAATATTTTTTTGCAGAAAATGTTTTCATTATCAAATACTTAGATAGATAGAGAACTCTTTATTGCACAACATAAATAATATTACATATAACTTTTACAACAAAATTTAGTACAAATGGCGGCCTTATAGCTAAAATCTATCTCTTCCAGAGAACCTTTCCAGAAAAAGATGAAAATGATTTATTGCCATAATGAAGGTACATTTTTGCTGAACCCCACACTAGGCATAGCCTCGTGGAGGTATTTAACATTTCTTCTCTAGCAGCCATACCGAAATTTTGAATATTTGCAAAAAACGACGTTAAATTGCAACCTGCAATGTATTCTAAACATCGGATTAATATGACAATGACTTCTCTACGTAAGAGTCCCTTGCGTGATATTTTTTTTAAAGTTATAGCCTAATAAACGAAAATAATTTTCCAACGCCATTGCGGTGGGTGGTATATCAGAGGGAAGAATTGTTTCTTTACAATCGTGAGAATCGGAAAAATATAAGTTATAAACCGTCATACTAATAGTGAGCGTTGAGCCGAATTGAGCTATTTACCTGGTCCAGACAGGCAAAGGGGCGTCTTGTCTCGCCCGGTCCGTAGTCCGTCTGATCGCTAAAGACTCCCGGATGAGGTCTTCCGCGAACCGCTTCATCGCTGTGAGCAGGACGGCGTGGACGGCGCTGCAACGAACATTTGGAGTTAGCCTGGGGACTTTTCGAGTTGGCCAGGGGACTATTGGAGTTGGCCAGGGGACTTGGAGTTAGGCAGGGGACTTTCGGAGTTGGCTAGGGGACTTGGAGTTTGGCAGGGGACTTTTGGAGTTAGCCAGGGGACTTTTGGGGTTAGGCAGGGGACTTTTGGAGTTAGGCAGGGGACTTGGAGTTAGGCAGGGGTCTTTTGAGTTGGCCAGGGGACTTTTGGAGTTAGTCAGGGGACTTTTGGAGTTAGCCAGGAGACTTGGAGTTACTCAGTGGACTTTTGGAGTAAGACAGGGGTCTTTTGGAGTTAGCAAGGGGACTATTTGAGGTAGCCAGGGGACTTTCAGAGTTGGCCAGGGGACTTTTGGAGTTAGCCAGGGGACTTTTGGAGATGGGATAGTGAGGCCATAGTGAGGTAATCTGTGGTCTTAGTTAACAGTCAAAATAGCTACCTATTTTTACCCGACTACGCGAAGCAAAAAGGAGGGTTATTAAGATTTTTATAAGGTTAAAAAATTCGCTCGGGACAGGATTTTCGATCTAATAATAATTTCGATAGTTTTTTCGATCTAATAGATAGCTATCTATTCGATCGAAAAAAAAAAATATAATAATTATTAATTATTATTATAAACAAAATCTCTCACCTGTAAGAATAGCCATTCCCAACGTCTTCATTCCGCAACTCGATCCCAATATCCAGACATTTCCGCTCCAGAAACATAAACCTGAGGCGATCCTCCTCGCTTTCCACTGGCAACACCGACAAACTACTACTTGACTCTGGCAACACCTCCCGTTTCACCTTCACCGGCTCATCACAGAGTATATCCACCTCTTCTTCAGCCAATGTTAGGTCTATGGAGTCTGTGATGTTGTTTTCCGTTAGGTATTCTTCTTGTTTGAAAAGTGTTAAAGAATTGATGTCTGATGGATTTGGGAAGATTTCTTTGATGGTGGCTTCGATTTTTCTGGTATTTTCTAGATCGTTCCATGAGGACCATTGCTCGTTGGTGTCTGTGTTGGTAGCGGCTGTAAGTTCTTCCTCTCTGACGGGGTAGTATCCGTGGAGGCGGGAAAATAGGAGGATTTGCTTCGTCCGCCATGTTGGTTTTAGATTGGAGTGCTGCGCCAGGATTTTGTTTATGGTTTTCGCTCGGGACCACTGAAAAGAGATGGATAATTTGTTCATAGCTTAACGGAACGTCGGTCGGTAGGCAGACCGGCAGCCTGGTGGTCAGATGACATCTCTAAAGCTAGGCGTCCATTAGCGGCGGATCGGGCCACACTTGAAAATCCGCCTGCCTGTATTTGTATAAAACAGCGTCCTAGAGAGGCGGACCCGCTCCGCCGCTAGTGGACGCTGTTTCATATAAATACAGGCAGGCGGATTTTTGCGTTGCGATCTTGCGATGCGCCCCGGTCCGATCCGCCTCTACGCTGTAGTGGACGGCAGCCTTTAGGTGGATGCGAGCAGCGAAAGACCGTGACGGGTGGCGTGAAGGGGAAAAGGCCTACCCAACAGTGGGCTAAAAATGATGAGCAACTAAGTATGCGGCTTAGTTGGCTCCACACGTATTGACTTGTCTTTCCTGTGGGCCAACTAAGCTGTCAGGATGGTATAGGTGCTGGGAAAATTTACTTGTCTTTCCTGTGGGCTCGTTCGACTAAGCTGTCAGGATGGTATAGGTGCTGGGCAAGCCTACTCTATCTAAAACAATGTCCCAGGCACTGCAGTGCCGAGTGGTTTGGCTTGATCCCCTTAGCCCCCCCCCTAAAGCCGCTAGTGCCTGTATGTAAGATGTACCAAAGGCACATTATTTTGTTAATTTGTAACTTTTGTTCGACTATGTCCATCTATGAACTGCTTTGAATTTGTTCTTTGAAAAAGACTCATTTCCTCACCTCAATGTTTCTTCTCTTCGCGAAGTCCAGTTTCCAGTAGACGTCTTCATTCGACACAACGAAGGGTAAGTTTTTCCAATAGTCGGCGCCACATTTGTCCTTCTGACAGACCAAGGGGATTTTACTTAGCAAATAGTTCACCGCTATCCTTTCACAGGAGAACCTTTTGACTGCGATGCAAAGTTGATCGTAGAGGCATAGTTCTTTTTCCTTTTTGACTTCAATTTCGTTTTTCACTGCGGCAAGTTCGCTGTTGTGTTTTAGACGACTTTCCGCCAACACCTTTTTCGTTTTTTCCGCCGAAGTTTGGAATTTCACCGTCTTAGTCCAGGCTGTACCTAGGTAGCAGTGATCGTTGCCTATGTGTTTGTAGTTTGTGTTTAATTTTGGTGTTTTTATTTCCGTTTTGACGACTGTCTGTGACAGTTCCGGCTTCAATTTACTTGTGACTTCAGGTTTTAGTAAGGACACGCCTTTTTTCGGCGTTTTCCGGACGTTTTTCAAGCCGTTCGGCTTTATCGGGCTGATTTTTGCCGTCTTAGTGTTGCCTTTAGAGTTTATAACAATCTCTTGTACTTTTGTCAAGTCCAAATTGCGATCCATTTCTAAGTAATAAATCCTGCCGGTAGTGGGATCCATGTATTTCATTATCCGTTTCTTTACAGACGTCGCTTGATTCAGAAGTTCCGTCGGCATACTGTCATCAACTACACTCTCCTGCGTTTCTATTGAATAATCCACCTCCGGCTCCGTTTTTATTTCCCTAGGATCGAAAAGCTTGATTGCAGGGTCTTCCTCCATCATTTGGACGTTGTTTTCATCAATTTGTTTTTCGATAAGCTCCTGTTTTATTGCTTGATCGTTCGTTTCAACTTGTTGTTCTATTGCTGCGGGCGTTGGCAAGTCTGCGTCCTTTTTCACTGCCTTTATAATCATTTCATCCACATCCAACTCTGTGTTTTCTTTGTTGAAGAACTCGAACCAGCTGTCAAGTTGTTTGTTCGGGTCAGTTTCTTCGATAGATTGAGGCTCGGGGGGTATTTCTTCGGGTGTTTCCTCTTTGATCTCGAGGGAGGGAGCTGGATCTTCGTGGAACTCGTACTTGAGCATTTCTTCGTCGCTGTAGAGCCAGACATCGACCACTGTTTCTGCGCCTGTCGGGAAGGAAGCGGTTTGTTAGAAAATAGTTGAAAGTTGTTTGTATAGCAGGGTTGGAAATTATTAAGATAATAACAAGTCTTGATAATTATCATGAATCTGGAAAGTTATTTATGAAATTTTTACAAGTAAAAGGCTCGATTTTTTCATCTAGATTGTAATATCTTGTATTCTAGCTACCCAGTATCCTTGATCACCCACCCAAAGTTTATAGCCCAATGTAATTCCGGTCAAGCTTGATGGTGTGCTCGACGGTGGCTCGACGGTTGCGTTGCGTTGACGTGACGTTTCGTAGTTACTCACCTAGAGTCTGCAGCCTCGTGTAGTTCCGGTCAAGCTTGATGGTGTGCTCGACGGTGGCGCGACGGTTGCGTTGCGTTGACGTGACGTGTCGTAGTTACTCACCTAGAGTCTGCAACCCCGTGTAGTTCCGGTCTAGCTTGATGGTGTGCTCGACGGTGGCGCGACGGTTGCGTTGCGTTAACGTGACGTGTCGTAGTCACTCACCTAGAGTCTGAAGCCCCGTGTAGTTCCGGTCAAGCTTGATGGTGTGCTCGACGGTGGCGGGACGGTTCCGTTGCGGCAGCGCGAAGTGCAGTTCGACCCGCGCCGGGAACTCGCCCCAACCGCGCCGCGACACGTGGTATGGAGGCTTGCTGGGGAATGGAGGACGGGGGTTACGAATCGTCATCAATACGTCATCAAGGTGGAATTGAATCAAGGAATTTATCCAAAACTTAAAGTTAGTATAGGTTAAGGGGAAGGGGGGGCTAGTTTTATCCCCCCCCCCCCTGGAGTTAAACCCATTGAGCTTGGAGAATGGTTTTCAAGATAAAAAAAGCATACAAAATTTAGTTTTCATCTCCCATGCTCGGAAAGAACGTTGTTACTTTAAACATGCGATCGTAGAAGATCTTTTTTTAAATCAATTTGTATTTTTGTGCGCTTCGAAATTTGAACTCGACGCCCTAATAAAAAAATAAGGAACTCCTTCTTCAACTTGCAGCGTTGCCTAGCAAAGGGTTGTTGATTTTATGACACTTGAAGAAGACACGATTTGTAATCAACAACCCGTTACTAGGCAACGCCACATACTCCTTTGTGACCAAGCAAAGAAGAGGAAACTCATTTCACTAACCTCTATGTAGGTACCTATCTACCTATGTCTATTGTTTGTCACGCATGCCTCACAAAATCAATAAAGAAGGCTGTGTTTCCGTGCTTCTGTGAGATGAAAAATTTTGTGTTTCGCACGAATGCAATATTATTTGCGTCTCGAGCTTCTGAATACCTCGCTACGCTCAGGATTCTTTTTTTGAACCACTCGCTACGCTCGTGGCTCAATTTTAGAAACCTTCGCTAGCTCGGTATTCAATACAAGCACTCGCCGCAAACAAT
Organism: Zelleria hepariella; assembly: GCA_949319315.1. Classification (NCBI taxonomy): domain Eukaryota; kingdom Metazoa; phylum Arthropoda; class Insecta; order Lepidoptera; family Yponomeutidae; genus Zelleria; species Zelleria hepariella. The sequence goes on from OX439385.1 coordinate 632,787, forward strand.
AATTTTGCATTCTTGCATAACAAATAACTATTTCTAGAGTGTTTTCTCAGATGCCTCTATAAAACAAAATTTTAAGCCCCTTAGCCCTCCCCCCCTCCTTGATCCGCTACTGTCACGAATCACGATATTGTATACAGCAGACGACTGTCTCGAGAAAGAGAGTGATAGATAGAGACAGAGAGAGAGTGAGCTTACCAATGCCTACAACTAAATATTGTAATTTTCGTCAAATGGCGTCAATGACTCACTCAATGTGGGCGATGTGGTGCGGCGCGTAGGAGTGGTGCAGCGTGACCGTGACGACGTGACGCAGCGGACCCGCAGCGGACCCGCACGTACAACAACCACTTGTGCCCCTTAGCCCCCCCCTCTAAATCCATCACTGACTACGATATTGTATAAAGGTGCCGACTGTATCGACAAAGAGCGAGCGAGTGATAGATAGACACAGAGTGAGAGTAAACGAGAAGGCTTGGGCCCCTTAGACCTCCCCCCACAAAAAACCGCTACTGTCTACGATATTGTATAAATGCGTATATAGATAGAGACCGTGAGAGTGCGCTTCCCAATGCCTAAAATTGCTAAAACGTAAATTTCCTCATTTATTTGCGTTTTCAAAATGTCGTCAATGACGACTGAAAATCAGGTTGTAAGGAGCCTGCTTCTTGCAACACTACTGAGCTCGGGATCATTTTAGGGGCTCAATACTTAAAACAAATTATAATTATAATATTAATGTATGTCTTGTCTAGTTTTAGTCGTTTTGATTTTTATGTTTTGGTTTTTTTGTTGTTTTGAATGTTATGTTTTGAGTATTGTGTCGTTAATAAATGTCTTTTCTTTCTCTTTCCTTCTTTTCAATGACTCACTCGATATGGACGATGTGGTGCGGCGCGTAGGAGTGATGCAGCGTGACCGTGACGGCCGTGACGACGTGACGCAGCGGACCCGCAGCGGCGCGCACGTACAACAGCCACTTGTGCGTCGAGCGGTCGGCGCGCGACGCGGGCGCGGCGTATTTCGACGTGTTACCTGGGAGAGACATTTCATAAGTGTCTACGACAATGGAAGCTGACTAACCGACTGTGAGTGTGGTTTGGGCACTACTTGCATAGCGTCAAAGAGTGTCGACAGGGGGTTGTATTTTTATATTTTTACTGTGGCAGTACTGAGATAAATGACTGGTGTACTGTGCACACGCATATTTTGTGTAAATCAAGCTTTTCTTTTTTCATTAAGCCAATCTTCAAGCCAAAACGAAGTCTATTCATCATAAACAAAAAGTAAGTCACTAAATTAAAGAATAGAAAACATCGAAGGTCTACTATGTAAAATGATGTTTCGTATTGTTCTATTGATGCTACAGATACTCTATCTCACGAAGTCCGTTTGGTTATGAATGGTTATGAACAACATTCATAACCAAACGGACTTCGTGAGATAGAGTATCTGTGCCATTTGTTTCTGAGGGGGCAAGTTTTTAAGTAATGCGGATTCTATGGGATTTATGCCCGTTTTCACCAACCACCTCTAATTTTAAAAGACTTTTTAACAAAAATTATCTGGACTTCTGCAAGTCTAGGGGTTATGGATGAAGGACCATACGAATTCCACTCACAAGCTTTATGAGTTGAGTTTGTATGGTCCTTCATCCATTACCCCTAGACTTGGAGAAGTCCAGATAACTTTCGTTAAAAGGTCTTTTAAAGTTAGGGGTGGTTGGTGAAAACGGGCATTAGTTCGGTGTTTTAAACTATCTGGAGGCGATGTTCTCACCAATGATGATCCTAAACCGGTGCTTCTGCCGATTCCTCGTCGCGTCATCCAGTGTCAATACGTTCTCCAGCTTGGGGTCCATACGGCGCGGGACCTGGAAAAAAAATGTTTTGTTCAGTTTTTGTATTTTCTGTTTGCTTGCTTGCTTGTTTGCTTAGTTAACAAAAAGTATCTCTAAAGCCTGGCGTCCACTAGGCGGATCGGGTCGGGGCGCATCGCAATCGCAACGCAAAAATCCGCCTGCCTGTATTTATACAGGGTGTAAAAAGACCGCCAACAGACCCGAAAGTTACGCATACTAGACACCAAAACAAAGTACTTTTTCGATAAATTATTGCCGGGAAATAATTTGGGTTTTTTAGGTTATAATTTTGGAAAATATTTTATCACGCAATGGAAGTGTTACGCAGAGAAGTCATATTGCACAAGCGTTGACATAAAGTTGTGTTACTTACGCTCGAAGTGGCGATGTTTAGAATACATTGCGGGTTGCAATTTTAACGTCATTTTATGCAAGAAATATTCAAAATTTTGATATGGCATCTTGAGAAGAAATGTTAAGTACTCGATACTGAGCAAATTTCTGCAATAAAAAAAGTTTGTAAAGTCCGACTTTGAACCTCATTATCTCGGAAACCGTTGATTTCCCAGGTATAGTTCCATGGGCAAAAATGTTCAGTGTGATGAGGACAATACATGGTTTCCCGCTTTGTTGGCGGTCTTTTAACACCCTGTATGAAACAGCGTCCACTAGCGGCGGATCGGGGCGGGGCGGGCCGCAGCGCAATAGTCCGCCGCTAGTGGACGCTGTTACATATAAAATACAGGCAGGCGGATTTTATTTTGCGGCCCGCCCCGGCCCGATCCGACCCGATCCGCCGCTAATGGACGTCTAGCTTAAGGCGGACTTGCGTTGGTCAGGATTAGCCAACTAACTCTTAGTTAATTTGACATTTCCATTCAATTATTGACGTTAAGGTTAGACGTTAGCAACGCGGAAACTGAGCTATTTTTGTTCAGCGATTTTTCGTTCGCGGGAATAAAACAGTATTCTTTTCATTATTGTAAACAACAAAACAACAATAATTCAGCCGATTATGTGTTCTGGTCTACGAAGCAGTGGCACTGCCTAAAAAACTTGTCGTAGACCAGAACACACAATCGGCTGAATTATTGTTGTTCTGTTGTTTACAATAATGAAAAGAATACTATGTTATTGCCGCGAACGAAAAATCGCTGAACAAAAATAGCTCAGTTTAGCTACAAAATGTAAAAAACTGTGAAAAAATTGAATTTCCCGCCACGCTGCTATCTTCCAGCCTTAACTTTGAGTTAACTGGCTAACCCTGGTTGACGCATGTGGACCTAAGACTGTACCTTCTTGTGCCGTTGTACTCCGCTCCCACTGGGCTCCACTGGGCAGGTGGTGGGCTCGGTGGGTGTTGGGCATGCGTCGGGCCGCAGCGTCTTCGTCTTGTCCGCAGAAATGGTGTAGTTTCGGGTCTGGACCATCGCCTGGGGGTTTAGGGTTGGTTTTGTCAATAAATGTTGAATTCTACGAGATAGCGCTGAATTTTAATGATTTGCTTTGCCCTTATGTGTTTTTTTTATGTATTGAATCTATCGCAATCCCTTTCAATTTGACGTTCGAAGGGTGCGGACGAACTTCACACTGCATTTATTTGACACAAACTGTCGTCATTGAAAGCGATAGGGATAGGGATTGCGACTCGATTTTGAAGGTGAAGAAAATAGCAAAATCGTTCACTCAATATCATTCCATTTGTGTGGCGTTTTGACTCGTTAATTCTGTTAGCGATTGTGATTTAAATCTTAGACAATTTCATTCTAAAGTCGCAATCACCATCTTGATCCCGATACCATTGAAAGGGATCGCGATAGATTCAAAAGTTAGACAATTAACCACCGAGCCGCGAAAAGAAGTGCGGGAGGCGTGCTCAAAGTAGCATGTATTGTAAACTTAGCTCTTTGCACTAGACATATTACACAACGGTGTCATGAAATAGTACACATTACACGAGAGAATAAAGCATGGCACATAGCATTCCATTACACTAGATGACATGAAACATGACACATGGCATTTCAGCACACTGTACATACTGCAATGAAAGTGTGCTGAAATACCATGATGTCATGTTTCATGTCTGCAATGAAGAAATACCATGATGTCATGTGTCATGTTTGGTGCCATGATATAAGATAATATCACGCGGTATGAAATGTCATGAAATATATCATGACTTTGAAGTGCACTGTTTCGCGCATCTACTTTGCACCAAAGATGTTCCAAGAAAAAACCTTGCTGCATTCGGATTTGGTTCATATGGCCGTTACGAAGAACTTACCGAGTAGTCCTTCCGGGTGTTGTTCCGTGGTGGTCTGTGCTTGAATATCTCGTCCAGGTCCACCTGCTGGTGCCCCAGCAGCTTGCGCACTGAGGGGTGGATTCGACGCTGGCCCTCGCGCAGGAGGGAGGATGTCTGGTGGTCAAATTAAATAATTATTGCAAACAATTAAGATATTTTCGGTATTTTTTTTATCTTGTTTTCAGCCGATCGGGCATTTATGGTGCGAACCTTAAATGCCCGATCGGCCCATTGAAGTAAAGAAATTATAATAGCAAAAGATTAGATCTGAGGAGCGAATAGTATCTCTTTGAGATGGAATCCTGGCTGGCATAGTGGACCAGTTTGACGGCCTTTTCCTAACACACTGGGTTTAGGATTAATGTAAATAAAAACAATAAGTACTAATATAGTTATTAAGCATTCTCATTTTTGACTAATATCTTTGTATGGACCAAAATGTCTGAAATAACTGTTTTATTATTTATTATTATTAGCATTTTGTCAAATTTAATTTAGTCCAGCATTTTTAGCATTTTGTTTAGTAAACAATGTGCTTTTACCAGTCGTAGAACATAATTTTTTGATGTGTTTTGGAATAAAACTAATTTGAAAACCCTGTAGAGTACCTACAGTTTCAGCCATGGAGTTACCTCGGCTTTGTCCCACGGCTCGTGCTGTGCAGCGATCTCATCCTGCACCTGGCTACCGCTCAGCTGTAGTTTAGAGGCCTGGTAGTACCGTGTGACCACCGAGCAGCGGAGACGGTGCAGGAGCCGGCGGGCCGACAGCATTCTGGAATTATTGTGACAAATACTCTGCTTTTATCTTCGATCAAGGATAAAAGTAGATACAACATAGAACTCTGAAATGTGTCTGGAAAAATAGATGTCCAAACTGCCTTTGGGAGCTTATTTGCTCGTAGTCTATACAATTAAAGTAATGTACACTAATGCAATAAGGTTGACATTCGAATATTAGACGTACGGTCGAAATGATATTTCGTATTGTTCTATTGCTGATATCATTTGTTTCTGTGGGGACAAGTTTTTATTGTGATTTTATACGTAATGCGGATTCTATGGGATTTCATTCGATTCTTAGTACAAATTCAGTCCATAAAAGCGGACTGAATTTGTACTAAGAATGATAATTTAAAACGCCGTGCATAGTGAATAGCTCGCCCCGTCAAGTCAAGCTTGCCCCGTCAAGTACTTTTTTTATGGTTGCATAAGGCTGCCCTATCGTCAGCTAGGGTCGCGAAGGATGGAGCACTAGAGTTAACGATTGCACTTTGTGGGCACCCAATATTCATTTCTCTTACAATAATGTCTTATGATAACAACAATAGTTGCAAAAAATATAGCTCGTGCAACTGAGTCATACTACAACTTATTAAATAAATTCTTCCTGATGCCTTCATACGGTAAAGAGGCAATTCGGAAGGCAAAGTTTTTTGTTCGAAAGGCCGTTATTGGCTTAATCTTATCTTTAGACAATATTGAGAAACTAACTTAAATATTTTTTATTTTGGTCCAGTAGTTTTGTTTTTATGCGCTAAAATGTTTTGTTCCTATGACCGCCAACAGTATGCAGACCGTCGCGTGACGTCATAAAACCATATCTTTGAAACGTTGTAAAATCCAAACTACTGAACCAAAATAAAAAATATTGAAATTAGTTTCTCAATATTGTCTAAAGATAAGATTAAGCCAATAACGGACTTTCGAACAAAAAACTTTGCCTTTCGAATTAAAAACTGGTTTATCAACAACTTTTAACAGTAAACTAACAAATTATAATGAGGGTTACCATGCTTGGATTTGCCACTTGGGTCTCTAGTGTTGCGTAAGGTCAGAAATTTCACTGTTTGTTTGGGCTATGCGGGTTTATTTCTAATTAGAATAATGTGGTGAATATTCTGCAATACCTGAGATTAATTATGGAAAAAAGTTGCTGTCCCGCTACTAACCACTGCTTTGTTTTATCACATCACTGTTTTATGAACAGTTTTATCTGTCGGAAAATTGTGTTCTAATTTTTTTTCAAATAACTTGGGGCTTGCTCATTTTGTTTTATGTTAATTATTGTTGTTTTGTTGTTTACAATAATGAAAACAATACCATATTGCCCTGAAACAAAAATTGTTACACAAAAATTTATTAGTTTAGCTACTAAATTGAAATAGATTGTTAAGCCTACTCCATCTAAAACAATGTCCCAGGCACTGCAGCGCCGAGTGGTCTCTTCACCCATCTATTGTGAGTGAAGGTACCACTGGACGCTGTATAAATCATCTCATTACGTAGACGCAAAGGCCTTAGTAGTAGTTAAATTGAAAAAAAAAAAAAAAACTGTGAAAATTGCTCATTTTCCACCTACTTTCATTGAACCTTAAGTCAAGATTGGATGAGTGCCTACTCAGATGGTGAAATGCCTATCTATCTATTCTGCTTATCTCATGAATAGCCTATCTATAATTCCATGAATGTCACCCAGTGTTGGGCATAGGCCCCATCTTTGTCGCGCCAACCTCCCTATCCCTGGTTATGAAGGAAATAAAATAAATGCCTGCAATAGACCCACCAACAATGACACAGGTTTACTCACAATGTTTTCCTTTTATTTCTAAAGCGAGATGTAGGTATTAGGTTCGTTTCCCGGTGGAAGTATGAATCTGACTATCTGACTTTAGCTTATTTTCACAGTGAAGTTACGTTCACACATAAATAAGTGGAGCTGTAGCAACAATACCTACAGCTTGATAACGGTAAAGGAATAACAATAGTACACAGTGAAACTAACCGTTTACCGATGAGGCCGACTTCATCTTCTCTCTCTTCCAACTCCTTGGCAAATTCCCGTTGTACAATGTTCCGTATCTTGCGAACTCTGTCCACTTCGGGCACCGTTTCCTTCTCAGTCTTCACAACGACAGTGGTCCCAGCGTAGTCAGGGTCGTGGTACTCTTCATTATGCTCCATTTCACAATCACAAAGCGGTAAAAACAACAAATAAACACAAAAATAACTTCCAAACTTGCAGCGCGGCACTCCCTAAATTTACCGCCCGCTGTATCGTCCCAACGGGTCTTTATTGCTCTTAAATTAAATAGACAGCGATTATTTACACTAAAATGTGATCTAACGGTAGGTTGGTGACTAATTGAAGCTTAAAAACGTGGTAAATGCATTGGTTAATTGTAAAAATTAACCAATTTTCGCGAATTGTTTGACAGTTCGTTGAAGGAAAGGTCACCGTACCGGCTGTGCTGCCAGAATCTTTTCGGCAAAAGTAACGTGAGGCGCTAAAATTATAGAAGTTTTTCTTTGCTGTCTTGTATTGTCTTGGATTGCTTTGCTGATGCATGCAACCATCGCATCACAAATGTTTGCAAAGTAATTTGATGGATTTCGACGGATTTTTAAATTGATAAAATAACATAACATACAAACTATCACGTGTAAACCAACTTGCTTACAGTAACGTAACTGTAAGCTTATAAGATAAGAGCAACCACTCGATGGAATACTGGTCTAAAATCTTGTTCGCAGCTTTCAAATATTTTTTATTGAGGAGGGTTTAAAATTGCACAACTCATGTTCCTAAACCAAAGTTAGTAAGCAACACTGTTTTGAATCGAAACCATTGGATCGAATCGAATCGAACAATAAAACGATTCACTAGTGCTGTACACATGTCGATTATGATTTTATCTAAGTCATCAATCCAATGAACGGCAACACTTTCTCAACTGTCAATCATGCAGTGAGTGAGTGAGTGAGTGACGTTTTGTTTGTAATATCTCCGCTGTTTTTTACGCAAACACAAAGATTTCTGGAGGTTTTTCCACGTTATCATCACTTACGCACACGGAACTAGACACTAGTCGTCTGCCACCGCGACGCACGTCCCCCGCCAGGCCCCCACGTGATGCGACAGTCGCTGCCATGGAACCTTGCGACAAACTAGGCAGGGGTGAAGAAATGACGGAGCCAACGCGAGCGCGACCGTTTTTCTACCCCGACAGCAGCAGTGACACAGAGGAGTACCGCCGCGACGCCGAAGAACGCCGAAAGCGACTCTCCAAATGCAAAGGGCCCGCCATCCGAGCTCGCTTACCCTCCTCTAGCCTGCCACCGAAGAACCAAACCTGCAGCTCGATTCCTTCGACATCCAGCCAGCAGGAGCCCACTAGGAACCAAAAGGGGCTTGACAACGACCGAATAACACTTGTAGTTGAGAACACACGGTTCGTGGTGGACCCAGCGCACTTCACAGCGCATCCAAACACAATGTTGGGCCGTATGTTCAGTTCTGGGCTTGAATTCACCCATCCGAACGAGAGAGGGGAGTATGAGGTGGCCGAAGGGATTTCGGCCACGGTGTTCCGGGCTATTCTAGAGTACTACAGAGGGGGAACGATCAGATGTCCGCCGACGGTGTCCGTGCAGGAATTGAGGGAGGCCTGCGACTATCTGTTGGTGCCCTTTGACGCGAATACTGTGAGATGTCAGGTGAGTTTATTATTTCCCTACAAAGCATGCTAGGTAGGTAATCGTATGAGGTAGTGGCCACCCCTGGTGTCAGAGTTTTTAGGCCACCCAAAGGGTCTCTGACATGGCTTAACGATTGTTATCAATCAACAACAACCAGGACCAACGGTTTAACGTGCCTTCTGAAGCACAAAGCATGCTGATTTTTTGTTTGTTAAAATTCTAGTCTCAAATAGCCATTTCTGTATATTTTATCAGTTACCAATTTCTTATGCATTTTCATTGATTTAAAAATGGGCCAAATACTTTCATTTAAAGCCTAACATATCTCCCTAATTTAAAAATTATAATTATAATCAGAAGTCTAAAGCCAACTCATTGAGGCCCATTTTTAAAGTTTAGTGTAGTTGGGTTTTTAATTTTTAGTTGGATTTTTGTGCTTGAGATACAAAACTTTCAAGTTCATGAGTGGACCGACCAGTTTGCCACCTCTATGTGACATTAGTCATCTTTGTTTGCATTCACATTCACTCAGTTTCTAAAACCTGTTTGTTTGTTACTCATAATGAGGACAATAAACTGAGTAATTTACAAAGAATCTGGAACATAATGGTTAACTTACAGTAAGTTTACCATTATTTGTTGTATCAAAGAAACATGGTTGTTGTTTGTTCTACAGGGTGTTAAAAGACCGCCGACAGACCCGAAAGGTACGCATACTAGACACCAAAACAAAGTACTTTTTCGATAAACTATTGCTGGGAAATGATTTTGGTTTTTTAGGTTATAATTTTGGAAAATATTTTATCGCGCAATGGAAGTGTAAGGCAGAGAAGTCATATTGCATAAGCGTTGACATAAAGTTGTGTTACTTACGCTCGAAGTGCCGATGTTTAGAATACATTGCGGGTTGCAATTTAAACGTCATTTTATGCAAGAAATATTCAAAATTTTGATATGGCTTCTTGAGAAGAAATGTTAAGTACTCGATACTGAGCAAATTTCTGCAATAAAAAAAGTTTGAAAAGTCCGACTTTGAACCTCAATATCTCGGAAACCATTGATTTCCCAGGTATAGTTCCATGAGCAAAAATGTTCAGTATTATGAGGACAATGCGTGGTTTCCCGCTTTGTTGGCGGTCTTTTAACACCCTGTATATGAGGTTTGTGCAATGAAAGTCTGAAATACAGTCGCCTTCTCCTGGAACACAAAGGACCCCCCATCAAGATTGGTACTGCACTCACTCACAAGTGTGATTAAGAATTACCAAGGCCAGCCAGACTTGGAACTTAACCGAAAATGAACTTTAGTTCAATCTCTTTCACTGTTGGTCACTATAATTTCGCAAAAAACTACAGGGTGCAATCGAATTCGATAGCAGAACTTTAAGTAGGTTGTCTACTAGTTACTACAAACAACTTGAACTATGTTGCAAAAAAAAAAAAAAAGAAACGATTCATATAAGAAAATAATAATATTGCGAGTCATTAAAAGTGAATATTAGCTGTTCCATACATAAGTTAGACTCAGTACTGCACCAAATGTATGGAAGAGCCTAACCTTGCGACCATACTGGACCAAAGTAGCAGAGGATAGAGCTCAGTGGAGATAGCTGGAGGAGGCCTATGTCAAGAGGCACGCTAATTTGCGATAAGCCTGTAGTTAAAGAAACAAATGTTTTCTGCCTTTCCTTTCTTTTATTTATATATTTTTATTTTAGTTTATTTGGCACACCAACAGAACTCACAATTAACAAACACAAAAGACATAATACAATATAGGTACATTGCAAAACATTCTAAATTATGTGCACTAATTACAGGTGGGCCATGCATTTTTCAAATCAATCAATTACTATAAAAAATCTTAAATTACAAACACATTAAAATTCTAATTTATTTAGATATTATTTGGCCAAAATTACTATAATAATAATGAAATTTATTCTTACGTATTTCGCAAGAATGTTTTGAATGAAGCGAACGAACCAAACAAATGAAGGGTCTCCTCATAGATATTCTTCCTTCAGTAGAGTCTTGGCCAGAGTTTTGGCGCATGAATAGACCACTCCGTATTTCTACTCTATTCTAGTATCATGTATTAACTTGTCCCACTCTTGTGTTTCAGAACCTACGTGGGCTTTTGCACGAGCTGTCCAACGAGGGAGCTCGCCGGCAGTTCGAGTCCTTCCTTGAACGCCTCATCCTGCCCCTGATGGTGTGTACTAAATCATTTTACGAGTATAACTACAGCGTCCAATGAGTGACTATGAATTTGCTACCAGTGGAAACTTTGGAAGACTGGCTATTGTTATTTAAGTTTTTCTTACGCCACTACTGTGTTTTTATACCGGTTAAGTTATATTTATGTTTATTTATGCTAATTTTCCTAAATATTAAACGCCAGGTGGCGTCGGCCTCCCGCGGCGACCGCGAGTGCCACGTGGTGGTCCTACTGGACGATGACTCGGTGGACTGGGACGAACAGTACCCGCCGCAGATGGGCGACGAGTACAGTCGGACGGTCCTCTCCACGCCACTATATCGGTTCTTCAAATACATTGAAAATAGGTGAGTCCCAGAACCGGATTTAACCAGTGATAACTGCATTTGTCCGGTTGAAGACAGCATTTGGCCAGTCAAAACTGGATCTGACCGGTCAAAGCTAAATTTATGCGGTCAAAACTGAATTAATCGCGTTAGGAGACAGCATTCTCGCAGTCAAAAGATTTTTCCATGATTCGGTGGACTAGGACGGACAGTACCCGCCGCCGATGGGCGACGAGTACAGTCGGACAGTCCTCTCCACGCCGCTGTATCGGTTCTTTAAGTACATTGAGAATAGGTGATTTTAAACGCGGTCTCAGAACTGGATAAATACAAAATTTACAAAAAAATACTGATTTCACTGGTGATAAGGTACACTGTTACTTTTTGTGCCCGCAACTCATCGTCCGTAAGACGAGTATCAATGATGTTAGGAAATTCGCATCGATTGCATTAATTCCTATTAGACGCCCATTCTCCTTATTTCATCAATACTTTTTCTCCTCTGCAGAGACGTGGCGAAGCAAGTAATGAAGGAGCGAGGACTGAAGAAGATACGGCTCGGCGTTGAGGGCTACCCGACTTACAAGGAGAAAGTTCGCAAGCGGCCCGGCGGTAGGGCCGAGGTAAGTAACTATTGTATTGAGTGATACAAAGCTCATCCTTTTCCATCATCATCAGCCTGTTAACACCCACTGCTGAGTAAAGGCCTCACGCCACCTCTCACGATCCTGTGCCAGGCGCAACCACTGCTTTCCGGCTACTTGGGCTATGTCGTTGGACCATTTGGCTGGTGGTCTTCCAACCGAACTCTTCCCCCCTCGGTTAGTGCTTTAGAAAAAGCAAAAAGTTATAGCTCGTTACACACAGAAACCGTGCGGTGTAGCCGAAAGATGAATCTTATAACACCCCTCTTTTTACATCGGGGGTTAAAAAGAAGCTAATGGGTCTTGTTTTTTTCTAAGATTCCTTTCAAATCCATAACACCTTCAAACCAATGACCCCCTGTTCCCGTCAGGTGATATACAACTACGTGCAGCGGCCGTTCATCCATATGTCCTGGGAAAAGGAGGAGGCCAAGAGCCGCCACGTGGACTTCCAGTGCTTCAAGTCCAAGTCCGTCACCAACCTCGCCGAGGCCACCGCGGACCCGCCCATCGACCAACTCGACCCCAATAGGCCAAGGTAGGTCAATAGGCCAAAGTATGCCAATAGGCCAAGGTAGGCCAAAAAGGCCAAAGTAGGCAAATAGGCCAAGGTAAGCCAACAAAAGGCCATGGTAGGCCAAAACGTCAAGGTAGACCAACAAGAACGAAGAGGCCAAGAGCCGCCACGTGGACTTCCAGCGCTTCAAGTCCAAGACCGTCACCAACCTCGCCGAGGCCACCGCGGACCCGCCCATCGACCGAATCCACCCCAACAGGCCAAGGTAGGTCAATGGGCCAAGGTAGGCCAATAGGCCAAAGTAGGCCAACAAGAAGGAGGCCAAGAGCCCTTGACTAGCTAGCTCGCTGCCACTTGCGAACATACAAATCTCGTCTTTCTTCAAACTTTTGTTTTGCCCTTTTGTTTCCACATAAAATATTACGGTATAAGAGAAATTTTAAATTTTATTTGTGCCCAGTTCCATCCGAAATCCGTGATTTTCGGTACCTTGACTAATTCTTTTTTCTTCCTTCCAGAGAGCCCGAGATCGAGGCCGTGGAGCCTTTGGCGGAGCCTCCGCCCCCGCCGGAGAGCGAGGAGCTGCAGTGATGTCGCGGACCGGGGCTCGCCCGCAGACTGGCGCTGCTCCTGTGTGCTCTGGCCTCCTGATACATTGTGCCGCTTGTGGGTAAGCGCTAGGGGTAAAATCGCCCTAGAAGTCGACCATAGGAATTTCCATGAGTCATCTATAGTCGGCCAAAAAAGTGTCATAGACAGTTCTAGACACTCCTTTGTGCTCTGGCCTCCTGATACATTCTGCCGCTTGTGAGTAGGCGATAGGGGTAAAATCTCCAGAGGACTCAACTGCAGTTAACTACCATAAGAGACGCGATTGCTCTTTTGTGCTCTGACCTCATGAGACATTCTGCCGCTTGTGGGTAGGCACTAGCTAGGATCTTGTGACTGTAGTCGGACAAAAAAGTGTCCTATTGTTATCTCAAGGAGGCGACTATAGACAGCTCTGCTCCTGTGTGCTCTGGCCTCCTAATACATTCTGCCGCTTGTCGGTGGGCGCTAGGTATTGTGACTATAGTCATCTGCAGCACAATACAGAGAGCCCGAGATCGAGGCCGTGGAGCCTTCGGCGGAGCCTCCGCCCCCGCCGGAGAGCGAGGAGCTGCAGTGATGTCGCGGACCGGGGCTCGCCCGCAGACTGGCGCTGCTCCTATGTGCTCTGGGCTCCTGATACATTCTGCCGCTTGTGGGTAGGCGCTAGGGCTAAAATCACCATAAGAGTTGACACCATAAGAGTGGACCATAGGAATTTCCATGACTTATCTATAATCGGTCGTTAGAATCGAAGTATCGAAGTAAATCGATAATTTACAACCACATGAGTCAGGCGCTCTTGAGATGTTGGTCGAAAAATTGTTCTGCGGTGCTCCTTTATGCTCTGGTCTCCTGATACTTTCTGTCGCTTGTACACACAAGGCGCTAGCTAGAGTCAGCGGAGGTAGCATGACTTTTATCGAGGCGGATTTATCCAACAAAATGGCCGCCATTTTGTTGGATAAATCCGCCTCGATACAAGTCATGCTACCTCTGCTGGTGACTATACGTATAGTCGTCCAAAAAAGTGTCATATTGTCAGCTCAAAGAGGTACAAACGGCTCTAAGTGGCAACAGACGCGAGTGGCATTGCTCCTGTGTGCTCTGTGTGCCTCCTGATACATTCTGCTGCTTGTGGGTAGGCCCTAGGTGTTGTGACTATAGTCAGCTACAGCATAATACAGAGAGCTACCAGTGCTGCCCGCAGACTGGCGCTGTTGATTGAATGAGTTTGTCATGAGATACGTCCGTTACAATTATTGATCGCTTTTTCAGAAATCGGGCGTTAATCCGTCGATTTCTCAATTAATCAATGCCCGTTAACTGCACAAACGAATATTATGTGTGTGGATTTGTGAATAGGTACCCCGGTATAGGTAAGTCATTGATATCCAAAGTTAAATGTGAGAAATAAGGCTTGGATTGTATATCGCTACGCACATTCTGAATGTCGTCGGATAATTAGACCAAAAGCTCTTGTAATTGTAGTTGGAAACTATTTCTATAGCAGGGGTCACCAAATGGCGGACCGCGGTCTGCATCCGGACCGCCGACCCATTTTGGGCGGACCGCGAGAATACAGCAACTTGCACTACAGAGTACGAAATTTAATAAAAATGTATCAATTCGAAATCGGCCGGGCGAAGTAACGAGCTAACAAGCGAAAAACAGTTAGCGGATTGCGATAGCATTGATCGTCGCCAGGATTGAATGTCAATAGATTGCACCAATTTGACTACAAACATCAGAAAGATAGTCATCAACAAAAAAATATTTTTTTCTCATTGATTGTAAAAAAATACAAAATGTTATTTCCGCAATTTTTAATACAATATTTTTTTCTATAAAATGTTGTGCAGACCGCGATGGTCATTTGATTTCTTAAAACGGACCCCGAGCGTAACTAATTGGTAACCCCTGCTCTATAGTAACGCAATGTACTAAGGGCATTAGTGGTATTTTCTATACAACGTGTTACAAAAGGTCCTAACTCAGGGTAATAGCACCCGGTGATATGGATCACATCGCAATTTTTTTTGCTCTATTACATTTAGTTGATTTTTAAATTGTTTTCATCGGTTTTCAGGATGTTTCATCAAAACTAAATACAAAAATATCAAAAATTTGTAATTTTTATTTGAGGTTATAAAATAAAATATGCTCATTTTCAACTTTGTTTTTACAGAAATGTCATCCTGTCGGACCATTCCATTTTGCCCCACCAGAGTTGCCCCACTGGTAGGGTAAAATGGAATTATTGTATGTGTGATTTCACTTTTCTCTACCAGTGGGGCAACTCTGGTGGGGCAAAATGGAATGGTCCATCCTGTCGGTTACATTTTACACCATGTAAAAAGAGTTAGGTTTATAACACCTTTTATAACACGTTGTATTTACTTTCTAAATGTGTCTACTTCGAAACTACTTCTACTCTATAGCTACTCCTGTTAAATGTTTCATTGAGAATAAGTACTGATTAAAAGCTTACAACTATACTCTTACCTTTAAACATAAAATAACGTTTGACACTTGATTAGCTGAGTGCAAAATGTCTCAAGGTCTATTTACACCCTGTATATAGTTAAATAAATTAAAAAGTATGTGCCCAGCGATGTGATGTACTTATACAGCGTTTTAGGAAACGTTTATGACGTTTATGAAGAACTTATGTGTTTTTTCGATATTTCTGTTTGGCCGGAAACGAATACACTTTAATGGACTAACAAGTCCATATAAAGGGTATTGCATGTTAGAGGAGATGTAAAATAATTACGAACAAAGACATAGTTTAATTATAATAATTATAATGATAGCATCCGTATGCCTTCAAAACACGAAAGGTAACGGCATTCTTTGGTATTTAAATGTAATCTCATAGTCAAAGCGAAAAATGCATGTTATGTAATATTAAGCTATTTGTATTTGTCAATAATGATATATTTTTATTACGAAATAATGGGATAAAAAAGAAAAAAATAACAATAAAAATACACGTGGCTTACTAAACGTTTTAAGGCCCCATATACACTGCGCGGCAAAATACTAATTAATATAGGTACACAATTTTAGTAGAAAAATGCTTTTTCTGACCGAAGTTTTACTTTGTACTGTGTTGTTATTGATGTTTTTAGCGATTTCTCTTACTATTTATAATTTATCAAACTTATTTGATAGGTGGTACCGATGGGTCTTACCTGTGAAACAAAAAGGGTTTGCAAATAAAGTATCGTACAATAAAGTGGTGACAAAATGATTTTAAACCTTATTATAATTATGTGGTAAATGATACAAAAGGCACAATTAAATCGCATCATACTAAGTGGACCCCCACACAGGCGCGTTTTATCAATCAGTAATAGCGTTATTGCGATATCTGTTTTCAGTACATTTTGTATTAGGAACGTCCTTTTTCCATTGTGGCGTTATTATCGCGTATTATACTAACTTCATGGCCATCGCATCCCAATACAAAATTTACTGGAAACAGATATCGCAATAACGCATCGACCGATAAAAGCGCGCTTGTGGGAGGGGAGCCTTGAGGTGCCGTACGCACCGCCCGGAGTTCCGCGTTCCGCGATCAGAGTTCTGCGTTCCGCGTTCTTTCTAATGTATAGGGTTATATGGAACCGTTCACACTGAAGCGGTCAGAACGCGGAGTTCTCGTGAAGCAAAGCTGAGAACTCTGAACACGGAATGCGGAACCCCGGGGCAGTGTGTCCGGTGCCTTATTTAGCTACGTTTTCGCACAGGGGCCTTAGCCTGTAACGCAATGGCGTGTCGATGGCGTCCCAGCAGAAGGACAAAACCGGGGTTTCCTCGTTTTTCTCCTAAAACCAGATAACTAATCCTCTAGAATTAGAATCAAAATATTCTTTGCCGTACTAGAAAAACATTAAAAGGACCGACAGCATTAATAAATCGTAATTGCAGCTGTCAACTGGGAGCCCATTTTGGAACCATTGCGTTACAGGCTAAGGCCTGGATTCGGGGATCGAGCTCGGGCAGTTACAAAAATGCCACGACGACAAACAAATAAGTTTGTCGATGTTTAGTGAAATATTTTATATTTTTTTCGAGATTTCGCACTTGGTCCCATAGTAAAAGTTGCTTGTATTGGTGAGTTAAGCGACCCCTTTCAGTGTCACAGGACCTTTTTGAAACACCTTGTATAACACTATTTGTAGGTATTTTATATTGATTTGACTGTTTGACTCACAAGGCCACTAAGGCCTCCGGGCGAGGTCGAAATTAGTCGGTTATTCTGACATCAATAAAATTAAAACAAGTCGAATCAATATAAAATGGTGCTTAGGAAAGTTGAAGTTGTTTTAGATATTGGTGTCTTATGATAAAAAAAAAAAACATGTTACTTATACCAAAAATGTATTCAAAACGTTGGTAACACTTCTTTACTTATGTGAATCTTTTTATATAAATAAAAATACAATTATCTTGATAAATTAACGTTTATTTATTGTTTAATTTAAGATTAGCTTATTAATACTGAAAACAACGTTTTTAAAGTAAAGGAAGTAAAACAGTGTGCCTTTAAAAAAACAGTCATCAAAGCCGGTTTTTTTGCGGGAAAAAGAGCTCTTATCGAAATAAACGTAGGATTTGAGGATCTTTTTTACAAAATAAGCACACATCAAGCTTAGCATAAGGCTAGGTTAGAGCGTAGGTATCTATGGGCTAATAACTGTGTATCCCGCTCTGCGTCAAACAAAAGAGTGAGATACATTTCTATGTAGTTATAAGCCCATAGATATACGCTCTTACCCAGCCTCATGCTACGCTTACTGGTCATTGAAAAATAGCTTACCTATTACCTACATATCGTACAAAACTTATACGCAATACAACTATCGGTAAGTACCTAGTTACAGTTATTGACACTAGAGTTAGAGCAATATTACCGTATCTTTATTTACTTTCCATTGGGTTGTCTTTAAGCTTAATGAATATTGTTATTTTAAACCGCCAGAGAGAAGGGAGTTTATTTAAAATTAAAATGGATAACAGACATATCAGTAACTCGGGTCTTGTATTAATTCTAGGTGCTAGCTTCTTGGTAGGATTGAGACTTTGGGAGATCACAAATATTTCAAAAACGTTTTGAGATTTTTTCTATGGTATTTTGACGTAGGGCAGTCTCTACCCGATAAGTGACTCGTCTCGGTTCTGCACGAATGATAAACGGACCAGCGTAATCGATACCAGCTTTAAAACTCAGCGCGACGCTAGAGGGCAGCCCTTTACAGCTCAGCATAAGGTTTGTTCTGAGGTCTTTATACCCAATAACCTCTTAGAAAAACGTATAGTGTAAGTAGTTAAGTAGGTAGGTATTAAATTAACTTGTAAAAACCTGCCAACTTGGTAAAGCTGAGATAATGGTTCAAAGAGACATTACAAAGGTAATTACGGAATTTTTAACAGACACTACTATAAAACCAAGACGACTGCAATGAGACTCAACGCCGCAAGGCTGCAGGGTGCCCCGAGGGTAGGGCTTCGCCCCCGCTGCGGCGCGAACAGCCCCACGTCGTTGTAGTTGGAGCTCCACCCGATTAGTGGTTCGTCCCGGTTCTGCACGCGTAACCACAGCTCCAGCGGTCGGAAATACCTGCGGGTTTCAAAACGGCTTTATACAGGGTGTTGTTTTGGTCAGTGACACCCGACTCGGGGACGATAGTTTGAGCTTAAGGGTGGACGATAGCAACGTGGCGGGAAATTCAAAATTTTCACAGTTTTTTACATTTTGTAGCTAAACTGAGCTATTTTTGTTGAGCGATTTTTCGTTCGCGGCAATAAAACAGTATTCTTTTCATTATTGTAAACAACAGAACAATAATAATTCAGCCGATTATGTGTTCTGGTCTACGAAGCAGTGGCACTGCCCAAAAAACTTGTCGTAGACCAGAACACATAATCGGCTGAATTATTGTTGTTGTGTTGTTTACAATAATGAAAAGAATACTATGTTATTGCCGTGAACGAAAAATCGCTGAACAAAAATAGCTCAGTTTAGCTACAAAATGTAAAAAACTGTAAAAAAATTGAATTTCCCGCTATGCTGCTATCTTCCAGCCTTAACGCTTAAACTAAAAGTAAAGATTTTTATAATTCGCTCGAGACAGGATTTGAACCCGCAACCTCTTGCAAAGAAAAAGTGAAAATAAACAGCAACTCACTTGACAAGTGATTCCGGCGATATTCTGTTGGTCTTCCCCCGCGTCATGGCTCTGATGATTTCCGAAGCTGTCTTGGAAGCTCCTGGCTGCATTATTTCACTGGAAATGGTATAAAAACATGTTTAGTGAGTAAGAAGTAGGTAGGTGTTTTTTAAGTAGGAAGTGCACAAGACAGCACGTCGACGCTTTTACACGCTAGCACTCTACGTTACGGGCGAGTTTACAGCATAAGTTTACGCTCTGACGTGCTGTCATGTGTACGTTCTTTTTTTTTTCTCCTATTGTGGCGGGCATTTCGCTTAAAGCCATTTCTCTTAGACAACCTTTGGAAAAATGCCTTCCGAAGGACGGAAGCGCTCAGATATTATTGCCACTAGCCGTGACCCATCCATAGACTGTACGCGCCCGATGTTGCTTAACGTCGCCAATCGAAGTCCAACAAGGCTGAGCGCTTCATTCAATAAATAGGTACATATTTATAGACATATACCTACCTCAAAACCCTGCCGGCATCCCTGCTCCGGTAGATGTCACACTCGTGCAGGTGTCCCGTGTGACCGGACGCCTGGCACAGCTGCTCGAAGATCTGGAACTCCAGCACCGTCGCTTGGAAGTACTTTATGTACTCCTGGAAAGAGGAACTTTATGGTTTAGGTAATACTTATCTAGACTTTATAACGAGCATACTTGAAGGAGGAAAAAGAGGTCGAGGAAGCGATTTCGACCAAATTAAAAAGAAGGTGGATGACGTAGGTACCAAGATGTGAAGGAACGGACAGCCATGAATACCTAAAGAACTCTTCAAGAAGGAGATTAGTATTATTATGTTTGTAGGTAGGTCGTGTTACCTGATCAGACACAATGTGGTACTTGGAACCAGGATCAAAGTCGGCTTCTGTTCTTGGCATTGGCGGGATCACACCCTGAAATAAAAAAAGTTGAGGTCGTTATTAAATGCCGGCCGTTATTGAATTAAGAAGAAACGACTTAGGTATAGTTACCTGATACCGCAACTTCATCTGCCACCATCTTGAATTCATGTTCTGGACGCCATCTTCGAATACAGACCATCTCCACTGCGAATCAAGCAAAATTCTATGTTATTTAGATTTAAAAGAAACCTAAATAAATTTTGGTAGCAAACTGTGGCCTGGTTTCTGAGTTGAGAATTTTGCTAAGCAAATGGGTAATTATCGTCCTGTCTCTGCAGATTTCTCAAAAAAGAGCGTGACACAGCGATACGTAAGTATGTGCTTAGTAAAATTCTCAACTCAGAAACCGGGCCTGTGTCTACATTTCTAGTCAAACGTACTTAGTACTAATGTAAAGTTTTGCGTTGCTGGCGATTAGAGTCAAGGGTCTGAAGCCGGACCTCCTCGAACTCCTTCACACGATCGTGAAATTCGTGGATGGTGGAACGCCAATCGGTGTGTTTATTGGCAGCTTCCTCCCAGCCGTCAGATAGAATGCCACTGGCGGTTAAGTGCCTTTTTAGAACATATTTGAAGCGACGAAGATGCTGTCCACATTCGCGCTCCATTTGAAAGCTGAGAGTAGAATACTGCCTTTGGTAGCCCACATATACTTACACGTACAACGACCGCGGTGATCTACACTGCGGTCGCTGTAACCGGACTTTCAAGAACAAGTTGGGCTTCTCGAGCCACATAGACGTGCCCATCGCCGAAGAAGTCCCACAACGACAAGTTCTGAGGTCGCCGTCATCGGATCAGGACGAGGAGGAC
Organism: Zelleria hepariella; assembly: GCA_949319315.1. Classification (NCBI taxonomy): domain Eukaryota; kingdom Metazoa; phylum Arthropoda; class Insecta; order Lepidoptera; family Yponomeutidae; genus Zelleria; species Zelleria hepariella. Next base: position 653,669 of record OX439385.1, read on the forward strand.
TCATCATCATTCATTCAGCATGTAAAGACGAGTCAGGAGGTAGGTAATTACTAATTAGATTTTTACCTGATCAACCATGAAAGCAAAGGGCAAGTACGCCACCTTCTCCAGAGCCATGGACATCAAGAAGTTCATGCTCACTTGGTACGGGTCGTGGGACCTGGTGAAAATACCATCACTTCATTAGGTTAGGTTATCGTGTAGTGGCCACCCCTGGTGTCAGAGTTTTTAGGCCGCCCTAAGGGCCTATTACATGGCTTGACGATTGTTATAATTCAAAAACAACCGGGAGCAACGTTCAAACGTGCCTTTCGAAGCAAGGATGCGCTCAGATATTATTGCCACTAGCGGTTACACAATCCATGGACTGACCGCGCCCGATGTGATTAAGAATGGCTTGTCCAACTAGGCTGTGAGCGCTTCCTTCACTTCATTATACAATGGGTTACAAAAGGTCATGTCACTTTATTTCGGGGGAATTTGTAGTGTCAAAAACAAAGTTGCCCCAATAAAGTTTTCTGCTACTTCTTTCCCTGTGTATGTTGCAGGCGGCTAGGGCCGCATCTGATGGCAAATCATGAGGATTTTTCATTGGTGTCGATCCCGCCACCTACACCGTTGATGGCTAAGATGGGAGGCGTGTTGGTAGGAAATCCCGGTGTTGAAGATCTGTTTCCCTAGTATGGAGAGCTGACGTCCAACCTCCAAATAGAGGCGCATTAGAAAGAAGAATACAAGCTGGTAGGATACCCTACATGCTCACCGATTGTTGAAGAGTCCCACTCGTTGCAAGTGCGGTATATTGTACACTGACAACGTGGCCGCATTCGCGACTGCTTCGTGGAACGCTGAAAAATTTCAAGGCAGAACACATCGCTATAAAATATTCTTTGAGGTCTGTTCATAAGTGTAATCACAGGTGTAGTCTTTCTGTTATCTCCTTGGTTGGAGATTAGAATAATAAAATAAAAAAAAATCACCTTTGTATATCAATCCATCGTCATCATTAAAAGCCTGTTGAGACCCACTGCTATCCACTGCTATTCTTCATGCTAACGCCACCTCTCACGATCCTGTGCCAGACGCAACCACTGTTTTCCGGCTACTTGGGCTCGGACCGCTGGTGATCTGCCAACCGATCTCTTCCCCTCTCGAGGTCGCCATTGTACAATGGACCATTTCACACTAATTCTATCCATGATTTCACAGATTTGCAGTATCAGTATAGTAAAGTGGTTTATTGTTGCCAACTTCGTAAAGAGTGAAATGGAACAAAATTTTTGAGAAGGCCAAGACACACACAGGGTTGTAGCGCCAAAGGAAGTAAGTAAGTATGTAAGTTGTCAACTTCGTGTCACTTACCAGGGTTGGCTCCATCTCTGAAGAGCTGCGGCTGCTCGGAGTACTGAAGGTAGTACTGTATGTGCGCCATCTCGTGATGTGTCGAGATCAGGTCCTGCATAGTCACCTCCGTGCACTGCTTTATCCTGTTGGGAGATGGATTTAGAAATGATTTGCGATATACCAAAACTACTAAACAAACAACAAATACCCCCGATACTTTAGATTCAAATTACCATATCTCATAAACGGCTGAACCGATTTCTAAAAACATATCTAAGAACACTCGCTAGAAAACCTGCTTTCAAATAAAAAAAGCCGCATCCAAATCGGTTCACCCATTTAAGAGCTACACGGCGCCACAGACAGACACACAGACTTTTTGTATCCCGAACTTTCCTATCTCAGTCGTTCGAGGTTTTTTCTCTATGGATCCTACCTGTAGTCGATTCTGTTACAGAAATCCCAAGCGCTGGCAGTGCACTGCACGCTCCGCTCAGCCGGCCGCACTAGCATGGACCCGCGCCAGAATTCCGGAGGTGCCGGCTTCAGACCCATGGACGAGTAGAACTCCTCGGCCATCTGGAACATTCTGGGGCAAGACGGGATAGGGTAGGTAAGGTCCAGAGTCTAAAAATACAAGAGGTTTTTGGTCATAGTTAAGGGTCCACGGAAAATAGGGGCTGAAGATTTTTCCTAGTGCTTTATCCAGAGAGTTCGCGGGCACCGCAAGAGTCGTATCTCCGTGGGCGTGGAAGACATTGTATCGACCTTTAGATATACAGGGTTATCTTACCTCAGCGGCGTGAATCCCTGCCGAAGCATCTCGGAGGTGACGTCGACGTTGGGCGCCTGAGGGAACGGCATCACCAGGTCCATGATCGACTTCCAGTTCTGGGCCCACATGTTCCCTGTGGGAATAAATATCATAACTAAGTAAGCACGAAGGTTGACGATCTTCGTAATCGAATCGCGAGTCTAAGTGGAAATGGGTAGGACACCTGGCGAGGCGGGAGGTTGGCCGATGGACAAGCGCAGCGCAGTGACAGAGTGGAGGCCCAGAATAGGAGCGGTCGGTGGGAAGACCAGCAGCTCGATGGTCGGATGACATCGTTGTGTTGGCGGAGGGTCCACGGATTCGGTTGGCGAGGGATCGTGAGAGGTGGCTCGAGGGGGAAAAGACCTATACCCAACGGTGAGCAGAGATGGGCTGATGATGATGAAGTAAGCATCACCACCAGCAAAACTCTGTCCATTTCTGTAATTTTTCTCTCACGCAACCTAACCATCGGAATCCGTGGACACAACGATGTCGTCCTAACATCGGGCTTATCATAATCTTCTTTATTTTTAGCCCCGTAGATAGAATTTGCCTCAAAAAGGTGAGGTTCCACGGTTCCACGTTCGAATCCAGAACTTAACGAAGACTTTAGGCGATCTTTATTTTACGTTTTTACCCTCATGTACGGTCTTTTTGCAGTAGCATGCCACTCGCAAACTGTGAAGGAAAAGATCTTGAGGAGACCAACGTGACCCAGAATTACAGCGGTCACTTCCTTTTTGCGAATAGGAGTAAAGGTTTGTTGAAAAAGAAACATCACTCACCCAACAAATGCGCCGGAATAGGCCCGTCGGGCCTCAGGGCTCGATCTCCATACCTCTGCACCAGTTTCTTCCTGACATAGGAGAACAGCTGCTTGTATAGTGGCGCGATCTGGTTGTAGACCTCTTCGAGAGAGGCGCGGAACGAAGGGTCCTCGTAAGCGGACCGCATCTGGTCGCCAGCGTCGGCGTATCCTGGAGGAGAGGGGTTTGGTTCAGGTTAGATGGTTTTGGTGGCTGGACTTTGCGTTGATGGAGGAGACTTCAAACTCGCATTTTTGACAGGACGGAAACTATAAAACTTTCAGCTTACAGAAACGAATAATTTGGCCCACGTTTTCTAATCCATAAAATAGCGTTAAAAGCCATGTAACGAGGCTGGACTTTCGCGAGTCAGCAAGAATCAATGTGGCCTTGGCAGCTTCTGTGGACCAAAGAAGCTGTATACCAAATCCCACTAAATATTTACATGTTTAAAATGTTGCCAAGACAAGACCATACACCTCCCACTGTCAAAAAGCTATCAGATCTCATGTAGAGCCAAGCTTCTCACTCTACACGCCCTAACTCTACAAGCCATAACTTCACAAACTCTACACCTTAGTCAAAATAAGTGGCTTGGCCAGACATTTTTTTACATGAAAATGTTTTTGGTGGGATTTCACTTCTTTTTGTAAGTTAAATTCTTGAGCTTGAGAAGTCTTGAGCTACTCGTCTTGGCGGGGGCACGCGTTCCCCCAGACATAGTCTGTTGATAACTGTTGATTATGATGACAAAAACACATTCCCCTTAAACTTATTATACAAGGCAAGGTTCAAGGCAGGAGATCTGGAAGACCCAAGATATACTGATAACAAGACGTACCGGCTCAATGTTTATTTTGGCAACTTCGAGATATCAATTAATATTGCCAACCTCCGATAAGAGACGGCACGCAAAGAAGAAGAAGAATATTATGACTGATAAGTCATTTTACCAGTTTGCACAGCAGCCTGGTTGGCTAGCTGCACGTATCGCATGAAACGGTTCTTCATCCTCGGACCGGTCTGGTCTCGGAAGCTCTTCCACACGTAGAGCAGCTCACTCTCGATGCGCGAGTGTGCCAAGATGCGCGAAATCTCCGGGTCAAGCTGCATGTCGCAGTAGTTCGGGTATTCGGTGTTCTCCTGGGAAAAATTAAGCTCTATACATTAAGATTTAATTATTATCAATAGCCAGAATGGATAAGAACCGCTGCACCAGGTGTGTCCTAGAATGGAGACCATGGCAAAATACCACGCCACGAGGCCGGCCACTCAGGCGCTGGGCGGATGACATCCGCGACTGGATGAGAAAGACAGGAAATCGCCAATACTGGAAGTTTTTGGGAGAGGCCTATGTTCAGAAATGGACCAACAGAGGCTGCCAATGATAGTGATGATGATGATATCAAGTGGTGAATCGTTGCAGAATTCTGGGCTGAAACTATTTAAGGTAAAGTACCTGGGCGACCGAGCTTCGCTGGAATTCTAAGAGATGGCGCTACATTTGATTGATTTGCTTTGCCCCTAAGTATACCAGCGTGATGATATATAGCCTATGTGTTTTTTTAATGTCTAAGCTATCTCTGTTCCAAATTTAATCCAAATCGTTAGAGTCGTTTCCGAGATCCCCCGTTTAAATATATAAATATATACAAGATTAGCTCGTTTAAAGTAATAGGACGTTACGTTGTGTCATCGATACGGCAAGAAGAAACAGATTCATCATCATCAACCTCATCGTCAGTGGAAAGACCACCAGCCCGATGGTCGGGCGGTTTTCGGCCGTATTTGTGGCAGCCAGGTTGTTAAATGAGGTCAGTTAGTTGGACGGCTAGACGTTTAATGACCGGAATTTTATTTAATGGCTATTTGTTGCTTTGAAAGTGAGAATCACTATGCTTTATGAAGAAACTAGTGGAACGATGACTGCTGGTAGCTTCGATCGCTAGTACCTAGGTATACATTTTTCATCAGATTTCTCTTGTGGTTGGATCTATTTATTGGTGGAAGCAACTAATAAATAGTAGTCTTCCTTTCACAGGCGTTATAGAAATACATACCTGTGAGAACCCTTGCCCCAGCGGATGGTAGATATCCTGACTAATACTCTGGGACCTTATCTGGTCGAAGGAGGTCTCGGGGAAGCTGCTTCCAGGGTAGTAAGGGCTGGAAGCCACCATGCTCCGTTGGACGTGCTGGTCGTAAGGCTTCTGCCCGTAGGGACAGATCTTCGCTGAATTATAGATCTCCTTCATTTCTGCTATCAGTTGCTGGATCTGAAAGACGGGAAACCTGTAAGTTGTGTGTATGAAGCCTGTTCAATTGTAAATTTCCCACTATCTGGGCAAAGGCCTTCTCAGAGAAAGAGAAATAGAATTACATAGTGAGGATTCTAGGTCTAGGATACCAGGGCTAGAATGGTAGGGCTACGATTCGAATTCTAGGATCCTAGGGATAGGATCCCAGAGCTAGTATGCAAACGCAGCCTTCGAAGGAAATTTCTCCTCGTTTCATTGTATAGTTGTGTATTATTAAACCTCCGTACCTCAGCATACTTATCATCAGGCAAGGCTGAGCGGCTCCCCTGCACGATCTTCATCAGCTGCCGTCTGCCCTGAGGGTCAGACATCCTGGACCCGTCGTAGGCCGCAGCCTTCCGCCAGGAGAGCTTCTCGAACTTGGCGTTGAGGGCCAGCTCTTCCATCATCCGACGGCGGTTGTACTCCGTGATGTTGGTGACGAACCGCCATTGCGACATGGTGACCCTGGGCAGAAGATAAGTTAGATGATTTTAAAACCTAAAGCGGTCCTTACGTACTATACGTAGGTACATAACCACACGAACGCTGCAAGATACCCAATTCGGAAGGCAAAGTTTTTTGTTCGAAAGTCCGTTATTGGCTTAATCTTATCTTTAGACAATATTGAGAAACTAATTTAAATATTTTTTATTTTGGTCCAGTGGTTTTGTTTTTGTGCGCTAAAATGTTTTGTTCCTATGACCGCCAACAGTATGCAGACCGTCGCGTGACGTCATAAAACCGTATCTTTGAAACGTTGTAAAATCCAAACTACTGAACCAAAATAAAAAATATTTAAATTAGTTTCTCAATATTGTCTAAAGATAAGATTAAGCCAATAACGGACTTTCGAACAAAAAACTTTGAGTGTTATTCTGTAATGTGCACACGCGATAAGTTCGTCTAACTTAGCGGGTTTGCTTGTCAGTTTGGCGGGTTTTTTTTTTTAATTTCTCCGCCGGCTATTGAATGAACGAATACGCCAAAAATGCGATTTCGCTCATTCAATTCACATCACTAATCGCCGTTTTGACGTTTCTTTCGTCTAACTTAGAGCATGTTTTGGCGGCCGTCTTCGTAGGTACAGCTAACTTTCGCTAAGTCTTCTATCGACTAGAAAACTTGATTGGAGAATTGGATTGAGCCACAGAAGGCTTTCATACCATCAAAGTAAGTATCCCACATCTTTATTTCATCAGAATTCGTTAGAAAATGTGGAAAATACTGCAAGTCAAAAAACAGATCAACTAACATCTTCAAGGCTCTTTTTTTATCCAAAAGCAGTCCTCGCGGCCACATTCAAGCATGAAATCGTATTTTGTATACCTCTAGGCACATTTCTAGAGGTATTTCAGTATACGAATTGCAACTTTCTGCCTGTTGCGTCACGCATTTTGATCTTGTAGTTAATCTAGTTTCATGAACTCTGAAAGCTGTTTTTCTCTCTTCATTTACTTAATTTCAGTCTCTCATTACCTAGACACATACATACCTACTTATTTATTCATGGAACTTTTATTTTTCAGCATAATATATTTTGACAAGATGAAGAAATTCAAGTACCTACGTACCTAGAGTTGATACTTGAACACTAATCAAAAAGGATAGTTTGACACGACAGGAAGAAAATCAAAGCCGGAGATATGAAGAGAGTTTGCGCTTCGATACTCTTTCCGCTTCGAGGCAAGTGTGCCTCATATGATCCTAGGTGGGTGTAATTTATTACTTTAAATAAAACTGTGACTATAGTCAGAGAAAGTGATTAGATTATCAGTGTCCGTGAATTCAAAAGGAAACATTTTGAACAAGTGCATTCTGTCGGCTCCAAAAAGGTTAGTTTAGGTTACACCGTAATCTGACCTAACCAAAATTTGATCAATATGGCACCAGATGGGTTAAGCAGGCCCTGGGCCAACCTCTTAGTTAGCTTTGTCTAGATGACAAAAAGCCACGGGCTGTTAGAGAATTGTATTGCCTGGCTCGGTCCGGAGGCAGATGTCGGTCTAGGCTATTGTTCTTGTAACCTCACAGGTAGATTCCTATGTAATATTTTAAGTCACCAAGGACCAGTATTGCAACCACTGGACATTCAAGTTTTGGTTACCCCATTGGTAATTATGCCACAATTGTTTCAATAAAACAAAAAGGGATATCTCATCTCCGGCTGAAAAAAAAAACCTTTTGTACAATCCTTATGTGTTTTTTTTCGTTACATTTCAGTGACTCAGGCAGAAGAAAAAGACGCGACTAGAGATGAAACAACAGGCCAGGACAACAAGCTATTAAATTAAATTTAATTTCAGAAGTTTTCTGTAAAATTAAAATAATTAAGTTCCTGATTGAGTTTAATTCCCACTCAGACGTCCTTCTTTATATTTAATCATCTCTATATTTTTATTCAGTACAGTTTAATTTGCATTTTCAACTTATTACAATCTATTAACTAACTTCCTGAAAGTTATAAAGCAACCAGTTACATAATCGAAGCTATTATATTTCTGCTATCACTCTTCCACAGGCGTCTCTTGTTAAAAATCTACTCACGTTGCTCTATTGTTTTTCAAATAGGTGGGTAAGGTAGGTATCTCATTAAAACGAATAATCTACAAGTATTTCGTTTTATTTCATCATAATGTCCGAAATAAATGTTAGAGCAATATAGCATTTGGCTACGTGTCAAGCAACAAGGTACATACTCGAAGCTGTTTCGCGCTATTATTTTACAGGCGTCTCTTGCAAACAAACTAGGTACTCATGTCATTTAATGTCAAGAACATTGAAATTTTTCAAATAGGTAGGTATCTAAGTAAAACAAATCTTATCAACAAGTCTTTCGTCTTACTTATGTAATTAAGCATGGCTACTTTACATTTCGAAAAGTTATTTAATGAACGACATACAAAAAAATCTTTCTTTTAGTTTTAAAAAACGCTAGTTTAACGTGTAGGTATCGGTAGGTATTTACAGCGGCGGGCGGCAGATTCTGTAATGTAAAGGCATGGCTTCCTATTTGGGCTTCGTTGCGGTTCATTCTTTTTCTGAAAATAAAAAGCAATTTTGTATGTTATTAAAAATATAAAAATCCTTTTGGATGGTGCGAGAGGGTCCTTGTGTTTCCACTTAATAAGAGTGAGGAAACCCACTAATAAGGAGGACCATATATCATCTAGGGGAGCACAATGTCAAGATAAAAGTTTTATCCTACTATTGGGTAGCGGCATCTCGCAAAATTGCAAGTATGAATTTTTCACTTACATTTTCGCAAAATCTAGGCCTTTCCCCTCGTAGCTTCACTGTTAGACTGTCTTCCAATTGTGTGCCCAATTAGTCTCCACTTTGATATTCCTCCCACGTTTTAAATTTGCTGAAAAAATGAAAAGTTTTTGTATGTTATTAAAAATATAAAAATCACTTCGGTTGGTACGAGAGGATCCTTCGATTTCTACATACTAAGAGTGAGGAAACCTACTAATAAGGAGGACCATATATCATCTAGGGGAGCACAATGTCAAGATAAAAGTTTTATCTTACTATTGGGTAGCGGCATCTCGCAAAATTGCAAGTTTTAGTATGACTCTTTTCACTAACCTTTTCGCAAAATCTAGGCCTTTCCTCCTTTCTGCCTTGGTTCCAGCTCATAGCTTCATTATTGGACTGTCTTTGATCTTTGATATTCCTTCTACGATATGAATTTGCTGAAAAAAAGAAAAGGTCACATCATAACTCACATGCTTCACCGTTAGAAATTGTTATGGGCAGCGATACATGGAAAGCCCTTGTGTCGGCCCCAGACTCCACGGAGGAGTAAGGACCACCTACGAAGAAGATGGGTTGGAATCGGTTGAATGTTGAAGATTTTAGGGTTTCTTTACATATTATTATTATTCACCTCTCGCAAAGAAACTGTCCACCAGCCACTTTCTTTCTCTTTATTTCAAACGTTTTCAGGTATAATTAACTTGCCAAGAAACCAAACAATTTGAGGCGAAAATAATAATATTACGAAACGTCAAATTCCACACACACACAGATTATAAGTTTTCAGTTTTTAAGTTGCACCACAGAGCAGAAATTGTCATTTATCGCCGTCCCACCTAGCTAAAGCCCAGTGTATACGCACCTTTATTCTGAATGAAGTTTCATCCATCGATCACAGATTATATGGAAATTTAAGCGGTCATGTGAATTTAGTGGAAGTTAGAGGGCTTTTTGGCGGGTGGCACTTCATAGAATAGCACTATTTGCCTACCCAATTGCTTACCTGTAGCACATGCCTGACGCCTCCCTGTCATATTCGCGCAGGAATTGTGTTGCCTCCGCCGCGTTCGAGTTTGTGCCCTGAGAAAAGAACAGATAAATTGTAATACCCCCCCCGAATGCTAGTTCTTATTCGAGGGCCACAGGCGGCGTCCTTAGTCTGAGAAAGACAATATTTAAAGCAGGACGAATTTGCCTCAAAGAATAGAGATAGCTTAGAAACCAGACTAACATCGACTATCGAACTAAATAAATTCGTCTGCGGTAATTGGGTAGGCAAAGTTTTTTGTTCGAAAGTCCGTTATTGGCTTAAACGTATCTTTAGACAATATTAAGAAACTAATTTAAATATTTTTTATTTTGGTCCAGTAGTTTTGTTTTTATGCGCTAAAATGTTTTGTTCCTATGACCGCCAACAGTATGCAGACCGTCGCGTGAAGGTCATAAAACCGTATCTTTGGAACGTTGTAAAATCCAAACTACTGAACCAAAATAAAAAATATTGAAATTAGTTTCTCAATATTGTCTAAAGATAAGATTAAGCCAATAACGGACTTTCGAACAAAAAACTTTGCCTTCCCAATTGTCGATAACATGAAAAAAACTAAGTCTGCGCGGACGAAGTCGCGGGCAAAAGCTAGTATATTAAAGCGCCGTGCATAGTGAATCGCCCGCGCGCAAAGAGAAATGCACAAAATCGATTCCTGTATCAAATACACTATACAAATCGAAAATGTTCACATATCAAACCCTATCTAAAACAGCCAGTTTCGTGTTGACAATCATAAACGTTTTGAGGATATTTTGCTTGAAAAAAAAAATAGGCGGAGCACTTTATTTCAATTATTTGATTTTTTTTAGTGTATTTGATACAGGAATCGATTATGTGCATTTTTCTTTGCGCGCGGGCTAATTCACTATGCCCAGAATAACTTTCCCGGAAGACCTTGAAGTTTTAAAAGTGGTTTATATTGTAAATCGTGAGGAAACCCGCGGCTCAGTTGGCTCCACACGTATTGACCTGTCTTTCCTGTGGGCTTGGTCGACTAAGCTGTCAGGATGGTATAGGTGCTGGGCAAGCCTACTCCATCTAAAACAATGTCCCAGGCACTGCAGCGCCGAGTGGTCTCTTCACCTATCTAGTGTGAGTGAAGGTGCCACTGGACGCTGTATAAATCATCTCATTACGTAGATGCAAAGGCCTTAGTTTTTTTTTTTTTTATATTGTAAGTATTCATGCGCTGAATCTCACTGTAACGCCTCTCTATCATTTGCCTGAATTTCAGAGAGAAATGTGTCGGCGGGGATAAGTGGGACAAATTGTCGATGTAAAACACTTCAATATACAAGGTATCCCAAAAGTATTAAGGTGAGGTCAGGTGTCACTGACCAAAACAACACCCTGTATTACTCTCGAACTTTCCTATGCTAGCATGACAAACACTTTAGCGTAGCGTCTTTGTGTATATGTAGAGATAACTGTAATTGTTTCTGGTGACACAAAAGTCCACGTGAGCAAAAAGAAGATTAGTCCCTTCCCTCGTTTCACTGTGTAATTACTTGAGACGGTCTAGTTTTGTCGTTTGCGGGTTTGCGTTTGATTCATGGCAGCTTTTCGTATACAGGGTGTCACTGAAAGGTCCAGCCCGCCATACTGAAGGGGGTCGCGTAACACATAAGTTCAGGCAACTTTTACTATGGGACTTTTACTATGGGATAGCAGAATAACCATTAAAACAACGGAAAAACTCACGAGAAATTCAAAAGTCTGCGCGGACGAAGTCGCGGGCAAAAGCTAGTATTCGATAATGCATTGAGCAGCAGATATTTTTTTCGACCCAACTATGTTCGTGAATGTATGTAGCTCTGGTCAATAATAAGTTTATGTTTAGTCCCTAAGGCCCGGTTTCTGAGTTGAGAATTTTGCTAAGCAAACACTTTACTATCGTTCGGTCACGCTCTTTTGTGAGAAATCTGCAGAGACATGACGATACTTACCCATTTCGCACATGAATAGTCAGAGGGTATTATCTCAAAAAAGTGAGTTTCGAGAAAAAGCGTTTTGAATATTTGAAAATTCATAACATTTGATGCAGGCCACATATTGATAACTTTTTGTATTTGCGTCGTAGGTTGATTCTTTCTCTGCATGATTCATGAAAAAAATAGGGTTGAAAAGAAGTAGATTAATAGTTATACTGTTTTTCCTGACTCTCTATCAAGATAATACTGTATAGCCCGACAAAATTGAATTAATTTGTATTTATGACTCTATAGCCAGTTTTTTTTGCAATTCTAATGTATTATTTCAAAATAATACAGGTCTTTTTACCTGAATTTGAAAATTATATCTTTTAAAGTGTATTAAAATTAATTTAAAATCATGAAAGCAGACTTTTGTTATCATTGACATTAGTTTTCTTAAGTAATCATGAAGTAAATAACAAAATAAGTCACATATTTCCCAACAAACAAAAATTGGTATAAATAATTGGGTATTTCAGTCTTCAATAAAGTACTTAAACTAATACAATCTAATTTAGTTTTAGGTCGCTTATAATTTAATTAAATTAATTCATTTCAAATAAACTACTTCCTCTGTGCTATTTACTTTAAGAAAAAGTTATTAAAGGTAGTCGTTTGTAATTAAAAATCTAGGAACAATCAATATTTCTAGCGAGGAAACATGGAGGCGACACACAATCAGTAATTTTAGACCTGCCCCCTTAGCACGCTACCATTTTGCCTACTCTCAACTGTCACCTTAGCCGCTTAACACTACTGAGGTGACAGTTAACAGTGGCTAAGGTGACAGTTGAGAGTAGGCAAAATGGTAGCGTGCTAAGGGGGCAGGAATAGCTGACACAAAATTGTTAGTCAATTGGTTTCGAACTCAATTTATCGAAGTACGAGCTTAGAGGGAACCTCCTTGACGAAGAAAAACATGACTTGGCCTCATATTTTTACTCACTCATCACTGTGCCTCCTAAGATCCCCAGTGCAGGACGATTCCTACGAAAGATTAAATTCATCAAATTCGATTAATTTGCCAAATATGACAGAATTATGTTTGTGAATTTGTAGTAGCAATTACCTCTCGCTGACTGTGAAGGGAAACATCGTGAGGAAACCTGAGCGTATGAGGCATTATACCAAAAATAGCCAATCCGCATTGTATAGCACGCGTAGAGAGAGAAGGCCTTTGCCCAGCTAGTGGGACATGTACAATTGTACAGGCTACATCTTACTTTTTTTCTTACTCATAAATTATTGTACGTATTACGCTATTCAACATTGAGGCAAAATTATAAGATAAACCTTATAAGCAGTCCTAAATTGCCCTTTAGAGGATAGACCCAGACCAAATTGTCGATCCGTCACGGTTGCTTGGGCATAAGAATGCCTTCAAGCATCGCGCTGCCAGCGTTCCTATCCTCGGTCGACAGCACGATCGACCTAATCGGCCAGGATCGCTTGGCCAGACATGGCAGGCCCAAGCCAGGATCTGCGGCTGAATCTGTCCCGGGTCCCTGCTTAGCCTAGCCTAGCATGGCATAGCCAGAGACAATGGCAATAGGCCTGATGGGGTGACGCTCACTGTGGCGGTCGCTGCTTTGGGACACTACGTAAGTCGACATAGTAGCACAGTCTCTTATAAAAGTGGCCTCCTGCCGCTCCAGCGGCGTTGGTGCGGCTACAGCGGGGTACAAGGGGCACAAATATGCAGTCCTGGTACAGGGCTACATATTTGCGCCCTTCGGCGTAGAGACCCTCAGGGACCAGGTGCGCGAAAACTCTCTCAAGAGATTTCATTGTGCCTGGTTGACGCCTCGAGTGTACAGAGGGCTGGTGCTTACCAAGGGCAAAGGCTGAGCCTCGCCATCCAGTGGGGCAACGCCGCCAGCCTACCCTACCGAGCGACGTTGGCGATCTGGCTCAAATATTTTACCTATGTTAGGTTATTCTTAAGTTAGCAATGCAAAAGTTGGTGATCTGGCATAATATCCGGGGAACTTAGAGGCAGAAATTCTCCAGATGGACGATAAGTGGGGTCGGCTTATTCATCATCACAGTCTTCTTACGCTATTTCCAGGTCTTCAGCACTATTATCTACTTTGATAGCGGGATTGGCAGCAAAAACCACCTTCCTTGCACAAGAATTTAGAATTTATTATCGGTCAAAAGGGTATTATTCGGTTTACAACAAAAAAATATTACAAAAAAAAACTGGACAGAGAGTAGTATCTAGAAGAAACCGATGGCAATATGGTATTAAGTCAATATAAAACCAATGGTATTTAGAAAGTTGTGAAAAAAAATCGGACTATAGAGTATTAAGTCAAAATAATACAAATGACGAATTATTCAAAACGGGCTAAAGAGTATTAACTAAGAGATAATACGCTCTAGACTGCTCACATTTTAACTTTTTATAGTAATTATTGACAGAGCACCTGTCATAACTTGAAATAACACGAGTGACCCGTCAATTTCGGATGGCGCTTAGTGGCTAACTAAAATGTGACAGTCTTGCCTGCTCGAATATATCGCAAACCAAATTGGAAGACAGTCGTAAAGCTCCGTTTCTCGGCTTTAAACTAACCTACAGATATGGCTGTCTTGCCAGATTGTAGAGAAAAAATTTGCGAACTCGAATCCGTCGTAAAAAAAAAATTGCATTTTCCGAGATAATACCCTCTGACTATTCATGTGCGATTTGCTTAGCGAATTTCTCAATTCAGAAACGGGCAGTAAGTTGATTAACGTATGCTTTGGTTTTTCTCTTGAACTAACTCCCTTTTGCCTTTTTTTTTGAAATGAAATGAAATAAAATTTATTGCACAACCAGTGTCACAGTGATTAAATCCCTGGTTCCTGAAGAAGGGTAACCTGTGTTTCAAGAACTAGTTTTTTTTTTTTTTTTTTTTTTAAATGAAATAAAATTTATTGCACAACCAGGATATGAGTTGTAATATTATTTTAAACATAATAAGGCACGACATCGGTACATCCTCAGAGGCTTTGAAGGCATTGCAATTGTTGCAATTTCACATAATAACATTATTATCGTCGACCTTCCAGGCGAGCATACGCGTGACAAATTAAATCTTTGACCGACTACGGTGCAACGTGCGTGTGTGTGTTTGTTAGTTCATGTTATATCCAGTGTTGCCAGATCAGCAAGACGAAAAATCTGTATTTTCGTTTAAAAAATCCGTACGAATTCCGTATTCACTTTATTTGCATTAATCCGTATAAAATCCGTACCCTCATAAACGAAACAATGATAATTTTTGATGCAAGAACGAACGAATGAATGAATGAAAGTACTGTCTAAAGTACTTGGGCCGCGTTTCAAAAAAAAATATGACAATTCGATGTACATTGCGTAACAAATTAAGATAGAAGGTTAACCAGCTACGCAATGTAAAGCATTTTTTTGTGAAACGCGGTCCTTCATACGGAGTTGCTAGTGTAGCAAATTAATAAGTTTGGAAGTATTATGGTGTGCCTACGCGTAAATACGTTATTCCGTATAAGATTCCGTATGATGACTCCGTCCGTATATTATCGTCAAAATCCGTACAAATACGGATAAATCCGTATATATGGCAACGCTGGTTATATCTATCCAGCCCATAAATAACGCCCACTGCTGGGTAGATATAGGCCTCTTCCTTTTCACGCCAACCCCCTCGTTCTAAGCCAATCTCATCCATTGTCCTCGCGCTGTTTTGACTCTATCATCGACCCATCGAGCTTTCGGTCTACCCACCGACCGTCGACCCATTCTGGCCACCATTCCGTGACTGCCCTAGTCCACCGTCCGTCCACCTGCCTAGCCAGATGCCCTGCCTTCGCGCGCCCAAATCTTCGACTTTGGTCTTCTGCCGAATGTCGACGTTGCGCACACGATCTAGGAGTGAGATGTCTAGCATGGCCCGCTCCATAGCTCTTTGTGCAATTTTGATAGTTTCCATGTTGACTTTGATAAGCGACCATTGTTTGTGCCTCATTGAACAAAAAAATACTTGACCAAATAAGCCATAATCCATAATTTAGAGCGCCCACCGAATAAGATATTTTTCATCTCTCAGGATCGGAAAGTATTCTGTTACTAGTTTCATACGATGAAGCAAAAGCTTTTTAAACTATCTGGATTTTTACGCGCTTCGAAATTTGAACGCGACTACGAGCTGTCTTGTGTACAAAATATTTTTTTATATTCTACTTAAGTACATATTATACCTATGTCATTGTGTCCTACTATACTACATTCAAAAGATAACCTTCACGGTATGTGGAAGATGGCATGACCAGCGCACGATGACAAAATTGCCCGCCTAACTACTGTTGTAGGTTACACTATACAGGGTGTTAAAAGACCTCCGACAGACCCGAAAGTTCAAAATTTTGATAAAGCTTTTTGAGGAGAAATGTTAAGTAGGTACTCGATACTAAATTATTTTAAAGACAATTTTGCAAAAAAAAAAAGATTGTTAAGTCCGACTTAGGGTGGCATTAATAGTCGTCGACTCAAGATCGAACTCAAGTAGGTGATCTTAGAAAAGTCAAATGCTAATGTCAAGCCTTGGCTAATGTCAATGTCAATCTCAAGATAGTGTCTATTAATATGCTGACAGCTACTCAAGTTTGACATTAGCCAAGGCTTGACATTAGCATTTGACTTTTCTGTTTTCCCCTATTACACTTGAGATCGAGCTTAATACCTAGGTGAACTCAGACGACTATTAATACCACCCTTAGGATCTTTTATTACACCATTTACGTAATAATTATGTACCTAGTTATAGGCTTTACTTTGATTAAAGAGTTGTTGTCGGTGTCCACGTCAGAATGTTTTTTTTTCTCTTGTGAAAGTGCTTTTCACGATCACTTCGATATAATAGGCATTGTTTAATAATGCACGTCCGCTTGATTGACGTAACTTCAGACAATGCGGTGCAAAACTTACGCTACCTTCACGGCTATACCCCTCGAGGGGTAAGCAGAGACATTGCACTCGGTCGACGTTTTTGAAAAAACAACATTTATTGTGACCATAACATTGAAGGAAGTCTCATACTCTAATCCTAATAAAGGACGAATTATTAAGGGTCAGTGGAAGGAGCAAGAAATGCTCGGTGCTCTTGGACCGTATACCGAACGTTGTAATAAGAAGCCGCACAAAAGTCGCAGACGTCGAAAAACGCATAACTTCTCTGAAGTGGGCAGGACACTTGGCTAGACGTACCGATGGCAGAAGGACTAAGTCCATTGCGGAATCACAACCCCGAGAGCTTGGCAGACCACCAGCCAGATGGTCCGACGACATAGCCCAATAAGCCGGAAAACAGTGTTTGCGCCTGGCACAGGATCGTGAGAGGTGGCGTGAGCATGAAGAGGCCTTAACTCAGCAGTGGGTGTCAACAAACTGATGATGATGATTCAGTAATTCTATAGTAGCTGTGGTGAGAAGGCAGTGGAGTCATCAGGATTCTTAAAACGGTGCAGTAAGGGCAGGTACACACGACAGCACGTCGACCTTTACACGCTAGCACTCTACTCGGTTACGTTACGGGCGACTTTACAACAAAAGTGTACACTCTGACGTGCTGTCGTGTGTACCTTAAACTTTTTTTTCCTTTTGAGGTACGGTACCCTAAATACCAGCTGAAATAGGGCGTCAAGTAAGTAAGTCGTTGCCCAGCTTGTGGGACATGTACAATTGTACAGGCTACATCTTATGACTTTTGAATACTAAGTATTAATATGCACGATTCCTCAAGTACGATATTTTTCCATCACGGATATACCGAATAATTATTCAAATTAGCAAGTGGTTCAATATCCCGGTTTGTGACGTTACAGTTGGTTGGTGGACATAAAGGCACAGCGCTTCCGATCAAGGGGTTCCGGGTTCGAATCCCGTTGAAGCGGAACGAGCGCGTTTATTTCGGCCCCCACGTAAATGAGCCATGTAAATTGTTGGGTGGAATTCAGCTGTCAGGATGGTATAGGTGTTGGACAAGCCTACTCCATCTAAAACAATGTCCCAGGCCCTGCAGCGCCGAGTGGTCTCTTCACCCATCTAGTGTGAGTGAAGGTGCCACTGGACGCTGCATAAATCATCTCAGTTACGTAGATGTAAAGGCCTTAGTACATCTTCCCTCCTGCCTGATAGACTTACCCCATTCAAGATAACGATAATAACCAATGTTAAAGTCAAGTTAAGCATCGTCTTTAATGACGGCGCGCACGCATGCAAAGATAGAATCAATCACACATAATATAGCACTTACCATTCTAAAGTATTCTTCAGCGAACGCATACCGCGTGGAGAAAGCCAACGCAGCTGCAAATAGGATGACATACTCCATCTCGGAAAGAACGATCGTTTTTGGTCACTTTCGGCAGTGCAGTTTCACGAAAAATCCGTGATTTGTTTAGGTTTTCAGCAGTTGCGGAGTGTCAGGCATTTTTTGGAGAAAGTCTTATTTTATTTTGGAAACGATTACGCAGGTCTAGTTTTAATTCGGTCCCCAAAATAGATCACAGTTTATTTGCAGTGAAGAATCTCACTTAGCTTAGTTAATTTTTTTCACATTTTCTTCACAACATTAGTAGCAATTCTAGAATCGCAAAACGGGGATTACCTTGCACCGCGTTCGCGCTCCAAAAAACCCGCCAAAACGCAGGCGCACTGACACCTAACCTCACTTTTCCCCAAATTTTCTTTCCCTGGCGATATTTTTAACCGAATTTTCCACCCAAAACAGTGTTGTTCTTGTTAGAAAACTGTCTCGCGTTCTTTCTTGTCCCAGACTGGAGGGATAGGCCACCGCTTTTGTTTTCTGCATGGTTTGATGAGCACGACTGGGCACACACGGTGGCGGCACGAGCCAAGATGGCCGCCGTCGTCGGACCTGTCTCGGGATCCAGCAAACCAAAATCGTAGTTTGCCTCCCTTTTTGTTCTATTGCGGTGGTGGCCTAGTGGTAGAGCAATGGACTCGGAAGCTAGAGACCCAGGTTCGATTCCCGGTGCGGGCATGTACACACGACAGCACGTCAGAGTGTAAACTTTTGTTGTAAAGTCGCTCGTAATGTAACCGATCGACGTGATGTCTAGTGTACCTATGACTTTAAATTTACTTCAAAGTTGATTACGATTTTTTCCTTCACCATTAGTGAGTGGTTTTGCTACTTCAAATTCACAAAGTTAGGTATAATTACATATATTGTATTCGAAACGGGTCGAATCGCGATTGGTTTTTAGGCAAATTAAATTACCTTATTTATCCCGACGTTTCGGCCGCGTTACAGTTGCTTAATTACACCTAGAAAATGTCTAGTTTTCTCGGTAACATGCTTTGTGAGTTGATACTAATAATTTTTCTGAATCTCAGACTATGCCTAAAACCAACCGCGATTCGACTCGTGCGAATACAATACTGTGTAAATATCGCGAGTCATTAAAAGTAAATATGAATCTCAGGACTAGAAACCCCGTGTGCGTCGGTCCCGGCGCGGGCCATCGCGTGCTGTACTATACTCGTATTATATTCTACTCTACGACAAAGCAATGGCAGCAATAGTCGCTCCATGGACACTACTCGGGGCAAAGATTGTGTGGCGCGCAGACATGATTCTGCTTTGATGTGACTTAGTTGGTTGTAAAAAAAAAATAAAAAAAAAAGGAAAAAAAGTAGTAAAAAGGTAGTACTTGTCTAAAACGCAGTTGTCTCTACATAGATGTACAATATGTACATACCTCTAAAATGATGTATTGGTAGAATATTTATTCTATGGGGTTGGGAGCATACATGTTCAGTCCAACAACGTAGATAGGTGAAAACTCATTTCTATGAAAACTCATTTACGGTTCAGTCGGTCAGGCTGTGGAATGCCTTGCCACAGAGTATCTGCACCAGTCCAACTGTCGGTATCTTTAAAAAGCGGTTGAAAGAGCACTTTCTTTCTCTATCGTAACTCCAAGTATTTATATTATATATATTTTATGTATTTTTACGAAATATGTATTTAGTTTATGTAGTTTATATTATTATTGTATATAGGAATTTTATTATGAGTAGGTATTTGTTTAATACATTGTTTAAGTAGTATATTTGTGCACACCATGCACGCCCGTTTTTCACACCAGTTTCGATCCCCCAAGGTTTGCTGGAAGAAATCTCTTACAGAGATAAGCTTTCCTTTGTACATGTGTTTTCTTATGTATTGTCCTCTATTTTTTTTTGTGTGTGCAATAAAGTATAATAATGTAGATAGGTCGCGTGTTGCTGACACTGCATTGTGCAGCACACGCGCACCTAAACTTTACTTGACAGTTGGCTCTAGCCACTTTCCCAGACAATACTAAATGAACGAATGAAATGTAACTAAACTGTGATTATACTACCGTAAATAAACACCATGAACTCTTAACTACTTCTTCTTCTTGCACAACATTCCACCAACTACAACACACACGACAGCACATCAGAGTGTACACTTTTGTTGTAAAGTCGTCCGCAACGTATCCGAGTAGAGTGCTAGCGTGTAAGGGTCGACGTGCTGTCGTGTGTACAACTAGAAGGATGGAGTCGCACACGCCCCGCCCTGCTCTTACGGTACACCAAAATAATTACAGGGGGTCTACCGGCTAAGACGAAGCCGATTACCATTGGCGAAAATTGAAGTTCGATTTTTGAAAAATGTACTGCCACCCATTTTTTTTTACTGCCACCCCTGTTCATTTTTCATAAATTGAACTTCGATTTTCTCCAATGGTAATCGGCTTCGTCTTAGCCGGTAGACCCCCGGACTTAATTATATAGGTGTCAAACTTATAAATCTTATAATAACCTCATCGGGACTTTGTAATTTTTCTCTACATACAAAAGAGTTCAACGAGGGTGCAGAGAAGTAAAATAATTGAATAGGTTAGAATCTAATCATTGAGTGTTTCGTGGGTGCCCAGTTTTCGGTCCCTTGGATGGAATTTTATATGTTTACATTTAAATTTAATTCACAGGAGATATTACTTATATTTTAAAAAATCACGATGTTTTCCTTCATCGGAAAGGGGCAACAATTTATTAGAAGGGGCAATCATTTTGCAGTCTGTCGCCATTATAACGGAACTACTTGTGCGTGACGAGCTTTAATTATAGCCCTATCTGTATAAATTATTACTCTATGACATAATTTCAAGAAGATGTAATGCGGGAGAGAGTTGCGTGTTTTTAGAAGAGTTAGTTTAATCGTATAACGAATGTAATACGAGCTCTAATGCGCTGGCAAAATGTTTGCTGCACCGCAGAAATATAAATTATGTACGCGCTTGAAATGTGCATAAAAACATACGTAAGCCTTATGAAATATAGCTAAATGGATGGTCACACCTTGGTGTGAAATATTATTTCATTCACCAACATCTGTTGTTGATGAATAAACATCGTTAAGCCATGTTATATAGGCCCTTTGGGCAGCCTAAAAACTTTGATACCAGGGGTGGCCACTAACTCATACGATAACCTACCTATTATGTATGCATTGCACACATTATAGTTGGAGAGCTGGTGACCAATCGAGATATTTTTTCGTACAAGGCTGGGAGTTGGTAGGCTTATACACCGTGGAATTTTAGTGGTTTTAAAGCCGAAGGTATTTAGTCTCACTCGTGATTCTGAGCCAAATTCCAAAATTTTACTTCAAAACGAGCAAAAAAAAAAACACTTCCCAATACAAACGGCTATTGCCAATCGACACCATTTGTATGGAGAAGTGAATTTTTTTTTCGCGCGTTTTCGAATAAAATTTTGTAATTTGGCTCAGAATCACCAGTGCAACAAAATACCTTCGGCTTTAAAACCACTAAAATTGCACGGAGTAGAGTAACTTCGCTGAGTCTGGGAAAAACATTTTTTTGGCCCGGTCGCGGTTGAAAGTCAGATTTTTGCGACTTTGAAAGTTTAAATGTATGGTTTGAGTCATTATGGTTAAATGTGGAATACAGTCAAATGTACGTAACTTTAACAAATACAATACATGCCCGCACTGGGAATCGAACCGGGGACCTTATTGCTTCAGAGTTCTACCCACTAGATCACCACCGCTACCTACTAGTCCTAGCAAGATCCTTATAGATATTTATATTCGCAGGACGAATATTCAGTGTTAAAATTTCAGACGCTAACAAAATGAAATAAGATAGACAATATGAGGACACACGATCCCGGCAGACAGCAGTTACGCTCCGAATGTCAAATACAACAAACAGACGGACAGACTGTCCCGTTTTATGTTACAGCTAGAGCAGTGCGTAAGAGACCCAGGTTCGATTCCCTGTGCGGGCATGTACTTATTTGTTTTTGTTTGTTTATTTTCAAAGTTACTTGCACTTGTGAATTTGTAGTAGCAATACCACTTGCAAACCGTGAAGAAAAACATCGTGAGGAAACCTGCGGCTTAGTTGGCTCCGCACGTATTGACCTTGTCTTTCCTGTGGGCTAGGCGGATGGACTAGGTGCTGGGCAAGTCTACTCCATCTAAAACAATGTCCCAGGCACTGCAGCGCCGATTGGTCACTCTGGTCACGAAGTCGCAGGGAACGACTAGTTTGGTATATTTGTTAAATGACAGCAAAATACATCCACGCAAGTCAATGACCAGACTATAATCGTACTTGCTATGCTCGACAAGCAATAAGCCTATTCGCATGGAATGCGCGCGATTCCGCGTTCTTCGTGAATTTTTGCGTCGTTTCTAAAGGCCGATTTACACTTCAATCAGTATAGTAGCGAGTTAACTTGCCTCTATGGCGAGTTTAGTTGTTATTGGGTTGGAACGCCACAAGCGAGTTAAGGCTCGGTATAAGGCTAACTAGCGCCACCAATGTTGAAAAAATCATATGTCCCTTCAGAAGAAGTTTCTGACAAAATCCTAAGATGAGCTCATGCGCCATGCTTTTCTAGATTTTTAAGTGTAGGTACCCAACTCAATTTCTAGTCTTAAGCTAAAATAATTTCGAAGAGGGTATCTACACTTAAAAATCTAGAAAAGCATGGCGCATAGGCTCATTTTAGGATTTTTTCAGAAACTTCTTCTAAGGGAAGATATGTTTTTTTTAACATTGGTGGCGCTAGTTAGCCTTATACCGAGCCTTAAGTAATAAGTCGACAAGTTTAGTTAAATTAGATAGACGGCGATCCTATTTTTCGACGAGTCAAGTGCGAAGTCCCCTCCCGCGAGGCCGCCACGACCCCGCCCCAACTTAACTGGGTGCGCCATGGCGTGTAGACGGGCGAGTTAAGTGTAGTGCAGCTGTAGTTTTCGTCGTAGAACTGCCACATAACTTAACTCGCTTATCGATGTGTGTGGACGCTACTTGTAAATTAAATATAAAGACAGGACTATCCTACCGGCTGCGCCATGTCAGGGAGGCGTCAATCAAAGGTCCGTGTGTGATCAAGACTGGTTTATTGGGAATCCTCATTAGCTGCGCTCGCGCGCAACATCGATACGCAATAGGTACATATAGCTGACAACTAGCAACAGTAACGATGTTTTCCTTCACCGTTAGCGAGTGCTATTGTTACTACAAATTCACAAATGTACGTAACTTTGAAATTAAACAAAGTCATAGATACATGCCCGCACTGGGAATCGAACCGGGTACCTCTTGCTTCAGAGTCCACTGTTCTACCCACTAGACCACCACCGCTTCATATCGTGAGGAAACCCGCGGCTCAGTTGGCTCCACACGTATTGACCTGTCTTTCCTGTGGGCTTGGTCGACTAAGCTGTCAGGATGGTATAGGTGCTGGGCAAGCCTACTCCATCTAAAACAATGTCCCAGGCACTGCAGCGGCGAGTGGTCTCTTCACCTATCTAGTGTGAGTGAAGGTGCCACTGGACGCTGTATAAATCATCTCATTACGTAGATGCAAAGGCCTTAGTTTTTTTAGCAACAGTCAAACCACTTAACTCGCTGCTGTACTTATTGAAGTGTAAATGGGCCTTAACTTGAGTTACTGCTCCCGCGGGTTTGTTGGAGCCGCATCCTGGTTGGCGGGAGAGTCTTAAGAGGATATAAAGCCATAGGCCTTAAGGCCTTTGCAACTAAGTAATGATATGATTTATTCAGCGTCCAGTGACCCCTTCACTCACACTAGATACACTGGGACATTGTTTAGATGGAGTGAAAATAAATGACATACTTTCTTCAAGGAAGTCGGAGATGGTGGGACGACCTCAAAACCTTTTTGCTGGGGTGGCAAGAGGCGGCCGAGGATAGAAAGGAGTGGAAGAAAAAAGGGGAGGCCTTTGCCCAGCAGTGGGACACTATGGAGGCTACATAAAAAAAACTTGAAGGAAGATGGTAATGGAGGAGATAGTTGTGGTCTTAAACAATTGAAATAATTCTAGAAGAGATGATTTACTGGAAATATTTTCTTAGTACAGCCACAGTCTCAGATACCCCTTTTTGTTCGATTGGCGCCCTTATGCCGCGCGCGGTAAGAGCTGCCATGGGATATCTGAGATTGTGGCCGACCGTACCTAAGTCTTAGTGACTCATATTACTGTTGGAAGGAAGTCGGAAGTTCATTAGTAGAGTTTGAGTAATGTTCTGGCCACCACGTGCGCATAGAATCCATCATTGCTAATTGTCTAATTTCCAATCAATAATTTCAATCACGGACTGACTTTGTCACTCATTCAACAAGGTTCATAAAACGTGATAGGTAAAGAAAATATCTTGAAGAAAAATATCACGCGTTAGGCTTAGTTGGCTCCACACGTATTGACTTCTCTTACCTGTGGGCTAGGCCGACTAAGCTGTCAGGATAGTAAAGGTGCTGGAGAAGCCTACTCCATCTAAAACAATGTCCCAGGAACTGCAGCGCCGAGTGGTCTCTTCACCCATCTAGTGTGAGTGAAGGTGCCACTGGACGCTGTATAAATCATCTCATTACGTAGATGCAAAGGCCTATTCTTGGAATAAAACTTAAAAATTGCCAACTAAGGTTCCAGTGAGTCTAATCGATATACTTACGAGTATCATATATTCACACGAGGGCATTGGCCTGGTGCACAAAATATATAGAAAGAAAAGAAGAAAGAAAGAAAGAAAAGACATTTATTGCACACAAACACACCTTAAATTTAGAAAAACTGTTTAAAATAGACGTAACTAAAAAGAAACACAAAAACAAAATATGACGTACTAAACAAAAAAAATAAACTTAAAACAAGAAAATTGCTCAGGTTATGTTGCGGTGTGTTGCAGTGCAAAGGGCACTAACTCAGCATTGTGCTGAGGGTGGGAGCCCTCAGCGCTGATTTTCATTTAGTGCCAGTAGCGATCGCGCTGTGCGGTGTGCTTATAATACTTAGATAATTGTATATTACTGATACTAATTTAAAATAAACTAGTGGTTCGCTCCGAACTATGAACTCGCGACCCCAGTTACAGATGTGTAACTTTGCTTACGCCATTCGCGCAGGCGCGCGCGCGCTTGCATATAAACTATACAACCCTATATCTCGGCAACCCCTCGACCGATTTGGCTCATGTTCGAACTTAAAAATTCTTTTAATTTCGTTTACCCGCCTACCAAATTTCATAACGATCCGACCAAATTTACTCAAGTTATCGTCGAACGAACATTCATACATACAAACATACAAACATACAAACATACAAACATACAAACATACAAACATACATACATACATACATACATACAAACGCCGGATTGTTCCAGTAGACTCGGAGAACTTCGCTCGCTTCGCTCGCTCGTTCAATAATGTATGTATGGAGTCTCTATGTATCTCTCTTTGTTTATGGTGCCACAGACAGACAGACACACACACAGCTGTTTTCCTACAACTTTCATCGTATCGATATTAAAGATAGATAGATCTCCGCCATTATAATCGACTACTCCTTCCATTTCCTACGTCTCGCTCGATTGGAATCGCGAATTTGCCTCGATCCTATCGATCGACATCAATAGGGTTCTGCAGTAAACAGGGGGTCTACCGGCTAAGACGAAGCCGATTACCATAGGCGAAAATCGAAGTTCGATTTTTGAAAAATGTACTGCCACCCAGTTTATTTTACTGCCACCCAGTTCATTTTTCAAAAATCGAACTTCGACGTAGACCCCCAGTTATACTCATTGGTCCGAGTGTGTTGAACGATGCGATGAAAGTAGAACCAAAAATTTAGTTGACATTATACCTACTATAATTGATTTCGACCGATAAAATGAAAACATTATTTTTCTCATGAAAAATAATAGAAAAAAGAACTTACATCCTTATAGACCCGATGCCCTGGTGCCAGTTTCATAAATCTACAATTCATAGTTTATTATGACAATTCCATTACATTGAGTAGCCGATTAGACATAAAAGAGGTAAAAACAAAAAGGTTAGCTTACTCTCCGACTATTCAATGTATCGCGCGCGGCATAAGGGCGCCAATCGAACAAAAAGGGGTATCTGAGACCGCTGCCGACTGTACATACATCGAATTGTCATAATAAACTATGAATTGTAGATTTACGTTATGAAACGAGCACCAGGTAGCGAAAAAAAAAATGTCTTATGAAAAACAACATAATAAACAATGGCCCGGTTTCTGAGTTAAGAATTTTACTAAGCACATACTTACGTATCGCTCTGTCACGCTCTTTTGTGAGAAATCTGCAGAGACAGGACGATACTTACCCATTTGCTTAGCAAAATTCTCAACTCCGAAACCGGGTCATAACTTCTTGACGACTATTTCAGTAACTTGCGATCTAATCAATTCTAATCTGAGTACGGAACCCTCAAGATCCAATTCAACCACGACCATCGCCCGTACTTCCTCTGTCTCTAATAAATTAACTTATTTGGTGATTCCGTGCGCGTGCGTCGATGGTCGCAGTTTTTTTGGTGTAAGTATTGTAGGTCGCGATCCGTTACTCGCGAAAAAGCGCCGTTCGATCGTTATCTTGTGATTGTGACGGAATTGGATTATTCACGCGCTTTTTGGAACGCGAGCTTTCTGGGCCAATTTGAGAATTCCTGCATGACTTGGAGTACCAAGTCCAAGGTTGATTATAAACCTGCGGCTTGAGTCTGTAACGCAACGATGCCAAAATGGGCTCCCAGTTGACGGCTTCAATTAAGATTTATTCAATTCAATTCATACATTTATTTCAGACAAAGTCCATATGTGTTTGTAGTACAAAAATAATACTTAGTACTAATATTAGTAGAGATCATAGAATTGTACTTTTTTTTTAGCAATGAATGTCAGAGTATAGTATAGGCACGTATAGGGGTATAGGTAACACAGATCATCACAGATCACAGATCGGGATTTATTAATCATGTCGGTCCTTTTGATGTTTTTGCAGTACAGCAAAGAATATTCTGACTCTAATTAGTATAGGATTAGCTCGGTTAATTTTTTTTATTTTTTATTTAGTAGTCATTTCTGAAGTACTTTTAACTACTTGGTACATAAAAAGAGATGCATCGAGCCAGGGGGTCTACCGGCTAAAACGAAGCCGATTACCATTGGCGAAAATCGAAGTGCGATTTACGAAAAATTCACTGGGTGGCAGTAAAATAAACTGGGTGGAAGTACATTTTTCAAAAATCGAACTTCGATTTTCGCCAATGGTAATTGGCTTCGTCTTAGCCGGTAGACCCCCAGGTTTTGAACCCACAACCTCTGGGTTTATGCGTCATTGCAAGTATTAAGATGTAGTACCTACATGTCCCACTAGCTGGGCAAAGGCCTTCTCTCATAGAGAGAGAGTTCGAGCTTATTACCAAGCGTGCTCAATGCGGATTGGCGATTTATTGATTTTCGCGTTATGTATGCCTCAAACGCTCAGGTTTCCTCACTATGTTTTCCTTCACAGTTAGCGAGTGGTATTGTACAACAAATTCACAAATTCACAAAAACAAAGTAGAATTATAAAAAAAAAAAAACATTAATTGTGTTTAAGAATTTTACCCGACTAGTGCACACGACAGCACGTAGACCCTTACACGCCTGCACTCTATTCACTTACGCTACGGGCGACTTTGCAACGAAAGTGTAAGGGTCTACGTGCTGTCGTGGTACCTCTAATCAATATTAATCAAAAGCTTGAATCAAACCGGCACCTCACGTATAGACAGTGATTTAGCCTCTATTCCAGCTATTTAGCCTAGATATTTGCTATTTGTTATTTTCGGCAAATGCCTGTCATAGAATGTGCGGTTTTTTGTGTCACAAAATAGTCGAAGGACCTAGCCAAAAGTTCATTGTTGCGTAGGGTTAGCAGACAAATCTGTTAAAGATAATTTTAGAGATTTTATATTATAAATAACACTACAGAGTGCATCGAATTATAATAATATCATTCGAAGTAGAATAATAGCGGAACTTTAATAGGCTGTCTACTGAACTACAAACAACTTGTACTAGGTGGCAAAAAAATGGAGCGAAATAGTCACACAAAAGTGCGCATTTCTACCATTCCAGCCTGCGCGGCGCGCTTTCGTGCCCCTCCACTCTCTACCACCTTTCCACCTCTCCTGCTTTATATTATTTTGTTACTCAGCCAAAAAAATGCCAATAAAATTTATTAAATATTATTTTTTTTCAAACAAATTGTGCTTTTACCAAAGTCGTAGAACAAAAGTTGTTGGAAATCATAAATTTAAAAGTCGTGGTGTTTGAGTACAAAAGCTATTTAAAAATTGCCCTATACAAAATGTTTTTTTTATTATAGCGATTTAACGGTTTCTATTTCGGTTTTTGGTTTAACGGTTTTGGGCAGTGCTTACGAAAGTTTAAGTTTTTAAATGTTTTATTTTGCTGACTCTACCTCGCTAATCCGGACTCATTGTGAATTCCACACAGACCTCGTGTTATACCCTCCAGCGTTTATAAAAGGACAGATAGGTGGACATTTCGCATTCGATCTGGTGCCATACGGAGTGCGAATAAGCGGGTGTTCTCACGGTGGTTTTCTCGCAAAAAACTGTGCCGTTTTAATTTGAAAAAAGTGCGGAAAATGGAGTGGAGTTGAAATTGGGAATTTCGGTGTTTTTTTTTTGTTTGTGGTAAGTTCATAAAACTTTTACTTGTCGTTTTTTTTAAGTGTGAACAATGAACATTGTAATAAAATGTGCGCCCCCTTTTTGTTCAGAGGTCTTTAACTTCAACATCTATCACCATGTTGGTATGTCACGGGGCGGTATTTTTAATGTATTTTAATTGGAGTAGCAATGTTTTTAGAGGGTAATAGGACCCGGTTTAGGGATCACATCCAAAAAAAAGTTTTGCTCTATGACATTCAGTTGATTTTTAAATTAATCAAATGTTTTTATGTTTAGCGCTGTCCCACGAGAAAAGTATTTTTTTAATGTGGTTTTCATTGATTCTCACAATCACAATTTTATTTATCAACCTAAAACAATGCAAATGCAGCTACGCACACAATCATGTGATTGAATTTGAAAAAGAAAAAAACTCTAGATTTTTTAAAATATTTTTATGTTACAATAAGTGACTTTTTAACCAGTAGGTTACACGCCGAAAAAAGAGTTAGGATCTTTTGTAACACATTGTATGTATACTTCAACTCATGCCAAAACAAAAAATATTGTTGTTCTGTTGTTTACAATAATGAAAAGAATACTTTGTTATTTCCGAGAACGAAAAATCGCTGAACTAAAATAGCTCAGTTTAGCTACAAAATGTAAAAAACAGTGAAAATTTTGAATTTCCCGCCACGTTGCTATCATCCGACCTTAAATGATTTTAATTTGCATGGTTTTTTTTTTCAGCTCAAAATCCAACATGGAGGCTGCGCTGAAACGACCGTTATTAGTCCTACTAGTCCTTGCTATATCTAGTGGAGAAGGGGCGAGGTTAATACTTCACGGAGATGATATAGACGTGGGCATGAGGAATGGCGGAATGCTCAAAATGTTGAGGGTAAGTTTCACCACCATTATAATAATAATGCCTATAAATCAGTGCATTACCTAGCAATCCGTGCGGGTCAGAATGGGATTTTGGAACTGAGAAGCTCGCGGTCCTGTAGCGTCAGCATTGCGGCAAACTCTAGTTGTCTATGGCAAACTCGCGTCGAAACTGGCTTGTGTTTTCTGTGCGCGTGGGTGTCTGCTCGAGTTTTATCACGTTTTATTCAATTATTGCAATAACATTGAATCCTTTTAGATTACAAACATTAAACATTTTTGTGTATTTCCAATTTTATAACCCTATGATAGAACGTAGAACTAATTTTGTTTTTACTGACGCTACTCGAGAACTGTCATTTTCGATTCAGTTCCAAAAGGTATTATCCCATTCTGACTCCGCACGGATTATGCCTACCTTTTCCTATATTATGAATGCCTATAATTATGAATGCGAAAGTTTGTGAGTGAGTGTGTTTGTTACGCTTTCACGCAGAAACGGCTGGACGGATTTGGCTGAAATTTGGAATAAAGAGAGCTTAGACACCAGAATAACACATAGGTTACATATTATCACGCTTTTACACTTAGGAGCAAAGTAAAACACGTATCCTTTTTCTGTAGTCCACGCGGACGAAGTCGCTATGTCATCAGACCATCTGGCTGGTGGTCTCCCAACCGATCTCTTCCCCTTTCGAGGTTGTCATTCCACAATGGACTTCGTCCATCTACCATCAGTGCGTATAGCCAGGTGTCCCACCCGCTTCAAAGACGTTATGCGTTTTCCGACGTCTACCACTCATGTGTGGAAAATTGTTTATGCATCTTCAATCATTTTCAGGAGATGGCGGAAAAGACCAATGCGACAGCTGCTGACACTTTGAATCTGCCAGCCAACGCTTCTTCCATCAGGGAGAATATTACGGATACTTTCAGGTAACTTTATTAAAGTTTTAAGGGTCAAAGAAAGTAGCGCGGCGGAAAAAACAAAATTTTCTGGTCTAGTCAAGTCATTTCACCATCACATCAAATTCACATTTCGTACTATCAAATGTAGAATAGAAAAATGATTATACCCTAATAACCAAGGCCTTTGCATACGTAATGAGGACCACTCGGCGCTGCAGTGCCTGGGACATTGTTTTCCGACTAAGCTGTCAGGACGGTGTAGGTGCTGGGCAAGCCTACTCCATCTAAAAACAATGTCTATTATTTGGTATGTCTATTACATTATGTCATATAATATGAATGTCGAGTCTCTTACAATTATATTTTTCAACTCATCCCAGCTCTCAAGAGCTCTTCCTTCTTTCTCTCTCTCTATCTCTTTCAATGAACCCCCGTTTATTCCAGCTGCGAGAACCGAACCTACGGCTACTACGCTGATGTAGACAACGATTGCCAGATCTTCCACGTGTGCCTCACCTCGCAGACATATTCGGGACGGAACGTCACGAGACGGTGGAGCTTCATCTGCCCAAACGAGACGATCTTCAACCAGGTCAGTTGAGTGGTCACTTCAGTAATCTCGAAAAACGGACGTCGGAGAACGCACAACGTCTTTCAGGTGGAAGTGGGCAGAACACCTGGCTACGCGCACTGATGTTAGATGAACGAAGTCTCCATTGTGGAATGGCGCTCTCGTGAGGGGAAGAGATTGGTGTGCAGACCACCAGCTAGATGGATCGACGACATAGCCCAAGTAGCCGGAAAACAGTGGTTGCGCCTGGCACAGGATCGTGAGAGGTGGCGTGAGCATGAAGAGGCAGCAGTGGGTGTCAACAAGCTGATGATGATGATTCAGTAATTCTGTAGTAGCTGTGGTGAGAAGGCAGTGGAGTCATCAGGATTCTTAAAACGGTGCAGTAAGGGCAGGTACCTCAAACTTCTTTTTCCTTTTGAGGTACGGTACCCTAAATACCAGCTGAAATTATAGGGTTTTTTAATCTATCCATCTTCTGGGGCGAGGAACTACAAATACTACAATAGACTGGATTCCAAAAAGAGTTCTACGTTGCTAAACTTCAGCTAATTTTTCAGGAGGTCCTAACCTGTACGAGACCAGAAGACTCCATAGACTGCGCCGACTCGCCAATGTACTACGACAGGAATGACGACATCGGGAAAGTCAACAACACCTCTTCTGACGACACTATCAACAGCACAACAACAGCTGTTGTAAGAAACAAGCCTAACTACAATATTGTTGTCAACACAAAGAAGAAAGAGGTTAATAAAAGAAAGCAAAACATTGTTATGGCTGAGGAAATAATGATTGATAATCTAGAAGAAATGATGCCTAATGATGACAAGAGAAATAATAATAACGATAGCATGAAGAAGAAAGAGACCAAGAGAAAACAGAATATAGCAATGGCGGAAGACATGGAGAAAGAAGATGAGACGGAGGAAATGATGGCTAATGGAATGCCCATGGAAGATGACAAGAAAGAGAATATGATGGAAGCATATAAAAATGAAATGATGAATAGGAAAGAAGTAAAGAGGAAGCAGAATATAGCTATGGCAGATGCAATGATGACAAATGGTGAGAAAAAATATAATAATATAGTACCGGGAATGGATAAAGAAGGTGTTTCCATAAATCCAATGGCAGAAATGATGGCTTATAGTATGATAAAAGATAGACCGATCAAAATACCTATGACAGACACGAAGAAGAAAGACAATGACTTTAAACAAGATAATAGTAACAAGAAAGAAGACGGTTATAGAAAACCAATGAAAGAAAACAATTTTAAGATAGATGTTATGAAAAAGCAAGAAGAAACAAATAAAAAACTAATGACAGATGCCATGAATGTTGAACTAACAGATATGACTCAAGACACAGATCCAGTAATCGAAGAAGTAACAAGTGATCTTGAGATGTATAATCAAGGAGAGAGAATCAAAGATCCAATGAACATGATGAACGAAAGGATGGCTCTAGAAAGAAGTTTGAAAAGAAACGGAAAGCGGATAAAGAAACGCGGCTCTTTTAGGTTCAAAGCTGATACTTAGGTACCTTAGTTAAGAATAGTGTAGTTTAGTTTGTATGAGCCTACAACTCCTAATTTAGCATTAAAAGAAACCAACAAAAATCGTCCACCACCTATGTATATTGTTTCAAATAAATCTAAAAGCATTGCGTCTTCAACACTTGAAATGATTATCTAAACATTAGCAGTCTTAGCACAATGTTACATCTTATGAAAATGCTTTTGAAAACAAATCATTCATCTTGCTAAAATACATCAAAACCTAGAGGTATTTGTACGTCACAACCCGACCGCCCAAAAGGAGGGTTATATTGTTTGTGTGTGCCACTGACATGGGACTTTACCCGTACAGACGGTACAAGTTGGTTCCGAAAGTTAAATAAGTAATTGTAATTGAATTTAGAGGTAGTCTTGATGCATTTTTAGTCACTACGGTATTTTTAAGACAACTTATGATTTTAAGTTTTTATGAAAAGTAATAATCTAAGAAGATAATTTTGTAAATACAGTGACTTACAGCATTATGAAAATTACAGCATTGCTTTTATACCTGCGCCATGTTTTTAATTGATTTTATTACGCCTAGGCCAGACGGTTAGGGCATTTTTTTATGCCCAATTATTTGTTTCACTAGATCAAATAACTATTTATGAAAATATTGCTTTCACGTATCCTATCGCGTCGAAAACAATAGGTACAATATAATGTTCCGGGGACGTTCTAAAATGCTTAGACCAATATTCAATTGTTCTGCAGCGTAACACGTAACACCTGCATTCGTCAAAGAATGTGTTATCTTTGGCAAAAGATAAAAAACTAATCATCGACTTCCACGCTTGAATTAAATTTACTTACGACAGATAAATATTTTCCAATCAAACTTAACCACTTTCTCATTCGACATTACCCAAAGTAACGCGTTTGGTGATTTCTTGGGGTAACTATGACTGCACATACAAAATGATTGTGTTAGTTCTCCTCTTAGTCTGCTCTAACTTGAACTCTATTACAAGAGCAGAAGATAACAATGACTTTATAAATGGGCTACCTTCAAAGGAACGATATGATTTCATAGTAAAAATCGCCAGACGGCTCAGAAAAGAAGTTGAAGTCAAGGACACGCCCAAACAAACAAAAATTGAAATACCAGACGCGCAACTAAACCAGTCAAGTAAAATCGTTAACAAAGTCATATTGGAAGAGAGGGAAAAGCTGAAAGCAGCAAGAAAAAGCAATGTTCAGACTACAGAACAGAAAAAAGTCAATTTAACATTTCGAACAGGCCTTCACTACGATATGAAAGACCACATTGATCTCACCGTAGTTAGGAAACGAAGAACAATAGATGTCAAAGATGTGAAAAATCCTAAAGATACAAAAATTATAAGAAAACGCGAGATTCAAGTGCCAGTGAAAGTGGTGTTTGATGACGCTAGAGGGACCAAACAGAATGAAAGAAGATCACGGGACCATGGGGATGATAATGATTATAGA
The DNA here is from genome assembly GCA_949319315.1 of Zelleria hepariella. Classification (NCBI taxonomy): domain Eukaryota; kingdom Metazoa; phylum Arthropoda; class Insecta; order Lepidoptera; family Yponomeutidae; genus Zelleria; species Zelleria hepariella. The sequence goes on from OX439385.1 coordinate 687,677, forward strand.
AGAGATGGCGATGTAAAGTTAGCTGAAAAGAAATCCGAAGAAAATAAAAGCATAAAAGGTGATAGGAATAAAATCAACGTCAAAACGCTAGAAGAAGTTAAAGAGGATGAAGCTAAAATGTTGTTATTTTCAGAGCCTAATGTTGTAGAAGGAAACAGTGACGCTGATAGTACAACTAAGTCACCTTCAGAAACGACGACATCTACTGCAGTAGAACCTGATGTAACTACCGATGAGGACAGTTCCACAAAAATAACTGTGACCGAAGACGTACTAACAACAACTGACGAATCGGAAACTGAAACTGTGCCACCTCAAGTAGTTGATACTACCTTTGAAGTAGAATTCAGTAATGGTATGTTGCTACACTTGGGATATTTGTAAGTGTTATTTTCTGTTAATCCATTGTAAAAATTATTACAGATACATATGCTACGACAGAAAACATGGTAGACACCACGACGGACTACCCAGCGACAGAATCTACTGTAGAACCTGAAACAACAGTGCCTCCTACCGAAGAACTAACGAATTTTGTATATACTACTCAAGAAACTGCAACTACTGAGTCTAGTACTCTAGAAAACGAATCTAAAAGCACAATGGCTAGTACGCATGAGCCAATATATAGAACCACAATGGACTTTACTGAAGAATTAGAATTGAAAAGCACACTGTCACATGAGACAGTGTACAGAAACACAGTGGACTTAATTGGAGAATCAAAAACTGAAAGCACAGTGCCTACTACTCTAGAACCAATAATATCAGTTCCCCCTTCTCTAAAATCAAAAAACACTGTGCCAACTGAAGAACCTAAAAAAAGAGCCGTTGAAAAGAGTTTACGAATCGGCGTTGTTTCAGAAGGAGTGGATAGAAATGATCTATACACAGCTGATAAACTGCTAAGGTAAGAACCATTTAGTTTGTTTATTAAGACCATCAAATATAGGTATAGCTATTTCTTTTTTAGATCGTCTACCTCCAGTGATGACGAGGGATGCAATCACATACTAAAGGTTTAGGTGATCTGATCACGTTTAGTTTCAGTTCAGTACCTGGGACTTTAGGCTTGTCCAGCAGACCTAAACCAACGTCTCAGTTTAGGTTGGTCTAGCAAGTCCACATGACAGATAAGGTTATACCATACGTGTAGAGTCAATGCGAATGGGTAGGGACCGTGAGAGGTGGTGCGAGGGGAAAAAGACCTAAACCCAGCAGTGGGCAGAGGTGGGCTGATGATGATGATGATGATGTAGAGTCAAACAAGCTCCAAGTTTCTTCACGATGTTGTTTCTCAGCAGAAAAAGAGTACTTATTATTAGTTATCCTTGCTTTCACTGAATGCATTTTTGCTTACACAAACATGATAATTTTCTGAATTCATGGTTTTACCAACGCGTCAAACAATGGTTGGGCAGGGATTATGACTGCATCAACAATTTCTCTTTCTCTCTTCCAAGCTTTGTCTTCATAGTTGTGCATTCTCTTCAAGCCTTCCTAATTGTCTCTGTTCACTTCGCCCTATTCTTGGTATCTTATTCGGATTTATTGCCAGCATTCTTTTTCTTCTTGTAGCACCATCTCCTATCAAAGATGGGCATTTATCTTGGCAATTTCTTTCTTTGAGGCTGCCAAAGAAACAAGGAGCCCGTGGATTGTTGCCATGCTAGATAAGATTTTTGTGCTGTTTTCAGGGCTGGAGTTGAACCAACGACCGGTGCCACCGACGCATCCTTTCACTACGAAACCCTCTTCAAGGCTGTGACCAAGCCGACGAAGAAAGTAGGCTTTGCAGAAATTCCGCAAGAGGAGGAGGTCCCGTCCAAGACTCACGTGCACGGGGTTAAATACTACAGGGTGTACGAAGTCGGTAAGAAGTTCAATATGTATGTGATCTCTATCTCTAAATAGTAAAAAACAAAGTCGCTTTTCGCGTCTGTCTGTGTGTTTATCCTCCTCCTAAACTAAGCAACGGAACTGATCCTGATGCGGTATTTTTATGCAGACTGGTCCAAATAAGGACGCCTAGATTTTTTTTTTAGATTTCTCGCACCTAGGGCTATCCAAAAATACCCCATATATGTTAAGTGATTTTATGTGGTTATGATTCTTTAATGAGTTTTTACGAATTGATGATGATGATGTATTATTCCAGCTCCAGCACAGAACCCCTTAAAACTGCGTACTGGCAGCATCGACAACCGTGACCAGCCTCACTACGCACCCGTGTACAACTATGAGCCTGAGTCTGCCTTCTTCAATCCACAGACTCGACACGGGAGCAACTTTGAAAAGGGAGGGACGCAGACAGGTAAATCTACAGCGTGTTATAAAAAGGTTCTAGAAAGTAAAATCCTCAATACAAGCAAGTTTACTGTTAGATCTATACTTCATTTTCAGCCCACTGCTGGGTATACCTTTTCCCTTCGCGCCGTTCTCCTCAGTCTCTAGCGGCACGCATCCACGGACCCTCTGTCGCCTTAGAGATGTCGTATGTTCACCGGGCTGCTGGTCTGTCTACTGACCTTCGTCCTATTCTTGGCCGCCACTCCTTTACTGCCCTGGTCCACCTGCCATAAGTTACTTACTGCATCGCAATGCAAATTAATGTCTTGTGTAATGTATGGAGCAGCTGATATTTTTTCGCGATTTCGCAGCTAAAGTTGCTTATATTGACGAGTTTTTCTGTGAGACCCCGTATTGTTTTTGGATCACTAGACATGCAAGCCGTTTGGATACAACTTTTGAATACAGTCTCAAATATTTTTGACAACCACCAGTCCTGTGTGTTCTATGGAGAGTTTGGGCGCTGTAAGTAACAAAGAATAAAATTGCAGGTACAAAAGAGTTGCGTACAAACGTTGAGCAACAGTCTTACGCACCCATATACAATTACGAACCCAAAAATGCTTTCTATAACCCTCAAAATCGCTTGGGACCAAACGCCGACAATCTTGAAGAAGAGTTATACTACAAACGCGCTGGTATAAAAGTGGTTAAGAAGAACGATAATAAAGACAAAGCGAGAATAAACAAAGATTACTACTACGCTAGAAACGGAGCCATAGACGGTTCTCTTGAAAGCAGAAAGTTTCATTTCAGAAGTTTTGGAGCGAATGTAGGAAAATCACCTTTGAAGGCAGCTCAGTCCATGCAAGACAATTTACTGTTAAAGAAAGTAATGCTGCAGGCGACGACACAAAACCCTATCAACATTTTTCATCTACAGAACCAAGACTACATGGATTATCACTACGGAAGGAAGAATGGCAAAACGCGTGATAGACAGAGAAGTCTCAAAGGGAAACCTGATACATTTTCTCTGGACAAGTATTTGGATGCGTATTTTAGTAACAAGAAGAAAGCGGCACTTGCGAGGAGTAGACACTTACCAGGGCAAAGTAGAGATGACGATTTTTTGAGAGAAAACAAGAAGCAAGGTTACAATAAACCCATTTCTCTAGATTACTACTATGGCGCCGAAAACGACGAAGTGAACCAAATTGTAGAAGCACTACAGTTCAATTTGCACAAACTAAAGTATGAAAAAAACTCACTGACTACAGAAAAGCCTACCAGAAACGGATTCCGATATAGAGGAGTGGAAAATAATGCCATCGATTTGGATTACTATTTCGATAGACAAGAGAGCCCGACAGGATTTGATTCTAACTTTCTACGATCTACGAAATATTTCGTAGATAATGTCGATAAAAATACTCAGGAAAGAAGTTCTGAGATACCAAGAAAGTCGGCCAGAGGAGAAGTACATGTCGAAAATGTTAAAGAACCTAATAATATGGTACTAGAACCATATACCAGTGTGCTCAAGTATTTTTTCGAAATAAACAGCGAAGTTCTGGTCAAATACGATTGGTTGGGGACTACGGTCAATATCAGAGCTGCTTTGGCGAAATTGATTAATCTAATGTGAGTGATCTTTTTGTTTTTGTGTGTTTTTGTCCAATGAGAGTATTTTCTTCTCCTTTGTATTTAGCTTAGCTAGCTTCTTCTTCTTCTTGAAGTGCCTCTCCATCACTGGAGGTTGGCAGTCAGCTCTCTGTTCATGGCTGTCCTGAATAATTGTTCCACGGATTTGATGCCGGTCGTTAGCTGGCTTAGCACACGTAATGGTCTGGTGTTTCATGTGCATTAGGCTGACAATCAGTGGCTCTACAATCATTACGATACCTTTTAAGACATTTGAAAGATTTGACACGTGCTGTGATTTAGAGTTTGTGATTGCGATCGCCACTTCTTTTTCAATTTTATTGGAAAATCCTAACAATATTCACTAAGATTTTGTAAACGTCTTCAAGACACAATATTGAAAGGAAATTAACAGGAAGTCCCCTCAAATGCAAAGATTGAAAAGAGGATTAATGTGGATATGTTTTTAACGTTTTTAGTGACGCAGAAGAAGCAGGCCAATTCATCAACCCACTAGACAAAGAGATACTGAAATATCTCGCGACAGTCCACGAGGATGCGACCAAATCCACATCAAAAAGACCAAATAGAGATTGTTTTAATTTAAAATTGCCTGGTTTAAGGTAAGTTAACGTTCACGTGCATCAAATCTTCATGCATAATATTATGATATCTCTCTCCCACTTATTTGGTCTCTGCCCCTGTTGGGTATAGGCGATTTCCCCTCGCGCACCCTCTCACGGTCCCTCGCCATCCGCACCCTCCGCCGTAATGACGATGTCATCTGAACATTGGGCTTCTGGTCTTCCCACTGATATCCGTCTAATTCTCGGCCGCCACTCTGTTACTGTCCTTGTCCACCGGCCATCTTCCGTCCTCGCCAGGTGTCCTGGGCACTGTTTTACGACAAACCTTTTCTAAAACTGTATTTTTTGGTCATATAGAAAAAACATCCTACCGAAAAATAAACGGAAGAATCGCGGCGAGCACATAAAAAATCCACTAAAACTTATAAGGGACGTCTACCACCATCTGATGAGGTCCTGCTTAGATGTAGAAGAACAAGATTCGAATAGAAGTAATGCGAGATATCAGGAGTTCAGAAAGTTTCTGGAGAACTTACAAGACGGATTATACGATGTAAGTATGGCTGTTTCAACCCCCGACCTAAAAAGAGAGGTGTTATAAGTTTGACTGCTATGTGTGTGTGAATCTGTCTGTGGTACCGTAGTAGCTCTTAAACGGGTGAACCGATTAGGACGCGGTTTTTTTTAAATTTGAAAGCTGGTTTCCTAGCGACTGTTCTTAGATATGTATTTAATGTATTGTCAAAATCATGGCCACTTTTGACTTTTGAACAGGGGCCTTGAAGGGGTTGAAGGGAGTCGTCCCTCCCGGTTTCTGTAGGCGCTCCTTTCACGCAGCTCTGCAAGCTCTAGCGTTAGCTTCTCAACTAGCCTCGATAAAACGTCGACTTGGATCATCTCAGTAGTCGTGTGTAGCGATATAGTAGCTATTTCACGCTTCTGCAGCTTACTTGGACTAGGCTCCGACTTCCGTGGCTCCTCCGACTTCGATGGTTGCGGGTCGGGCATTTTTGTAGATTTTCTTCAGCGTGCGGGTGTTACCAGTTGTGGCGGGCTATGTAATGCTTTCAGGAAAACTCTTGAGCCGAAATTATCAATTTTATTTACAATTTTCTATTTGTACAATGGTGCCACAAGACGTATCAAAATTAGACTGAAGGTTGAGCCACGTTGAGCCGAACAAAAGTATCTAGCAAAATTTGGAATTTCGAATTTTGTCCAAAAAGTTTCGTGCCCCACAAATACAATTCTCCATTGAGTTCTGCCACAGAAGGCTGTGGTTTTGCCACTCGCATTGTGGATCAGCTGTGGTGCTTTTGCATTATTGATGCTTCTAAGCTGTCAGGCAGGATGGTATAGGTGCTGGGCAAGCCTATTCCATCTTAAACAATGTCCCAGGCACTGCAGCGTCTGGGTGGTCCCTTCACCCATCTAGTGTGAGTGAAGATGCCACTGGACGCTTAAAACTCATCTCATCACGTAGATGCAAAGGCCTATGATGTTTCTCACCTAAGAAGACTTCTTTTGCCAACAGTTCCACACGGCTGTAAAGAACATAGCAACAGTGACGAAGTTCGACCATCAGAACTGGTATCAGAACATCAAAGATCTCTACCTCACAAGACCGGAGCCTAAAGCCAAAGAACTACTTGAAGTCTTGACCCATTTGGTTGTCATGGAAATATTTGAAAAGATAGAGCAGTCAGCGAAAGATGGATTGGAAGATGACGCCACTGAGTATGCGTTGAACCATAAGGAGGAGTATGATGAGACGAAAAAGGAGCTGGTGTTTGTATTGAGGGTTTTGGAGATAATAAATAAGGATAATTAGGTGAATGCACGGTTTTTTTATTTGACTTTGTGTGGAGGAGGAGCGAGGATCATGCGGCTCATTAAAAGACCTTCAACTTATTACACAATAACATTTAATTGAAGATATTTGATCATGTAAATATTTACAATATTGTAGGTATTTCAATAATTATGAAACAATGTATGTTTTTCAGTATACTTTGGTAAACAAACATAAAAGTTTATGATCCGTGATCACCTTAGATTTAATTTTACTATTACGTATTGTCTTTTGGCAGCTTAGATTTAATGAGCCTTTTTCAGCACAAATTCACATGGATGGCGCCTACAGGTGTGGCCATAGAAGAACCGGAAAACGGCTGTCAAATTTCACTTAGCACAGATTTATTTTGACAGCCGTATTCCGGTACTTCTATGGCCACGCTTGTAGGTGCCATCTAGAAAATGCCTTGTGAATTTATTTATTATTATTTATTTTGGTTTTATTTTAGAAACAAACAGTCACTTAAACACAATATTTAAAGATGCATTACAAAAGAAATAGACCTATAGTTTCTCATAATTTTTCAAAAACACAGTTTAGAGTACACACATCAAGTACACATCGAAATACCTATGTCCAAAAATTTATGCTGAAAACGGCTCATTGCTCAGCTCATGAAGACAAAACAACCGACCAACATTTAAATTGCCTTTCCAAACTACAGGGTGCACTCTAAGTCGATAACGGAACTTTAAATAGACTGTCTACTAATCAATACAAACAATTTGTACTAGGTGGCTAAAAAAATGGAGCAAAAAAAATTTCTGCTGTTCCCTACAAAAGGTCGACTCAGTACTGCGCCAAATGTATGAAACAGCTGATAATTTTTTCGCACCAATTTTTTCGCCACCTAGTACAAGTTGTTTGTATTGATCAGCAGACAGCCTACTTAAAATTCCGCTATCGACTTAGAGTGCACCCTGTACTAACACGATGAAAAAGCGTCTCTTGGTTTAAAATAAGCAAGATTTTCTATAATTATAACAGTTACCTAAATCTAAAAAAAACTTTGGTACATCTAACAACAACAAAATAAAGTAACTTAGGAAAGCGATATAGCCACTCACTGTGGCACGGCTGCATCGACAACGTTTTTATCCCAATACCACTTGCTTTATAACTTAGGCCTTTGCATCTGCATAATGGGAAGATTTATACAGCGTCTAGTGGCACCCTCACTCATACTTAGACATACGTGAAACAGTGCACTTCGAAGTCATGATATATTTCATGACATTTCATACCGCGTGATATTACCTTATATCATGGCACCAAACATGACACATGACATCATGGTATTTCTTCATTGCAGACATGAAACATAACATGACATCATGGTATTTCTTCATTGCAGACATGAAACATGACATCATGGTATTTCTTCATTGCAGACATGAAACATGACATCATGGTATTTCTTCATTGCAGACATGAAACATGACATCATGGTATTTCTTCATTGCAGACATGAAACATGACATCATGGTATTTCAGCACACTTTCATTGCAGTATGTACAGTGTGCTGAAATACCATGTGTCATGTTTCATGTCATCTAGTGTAATGAAATGCTATGTGCCATGCTTTATTCTCTCGTGTAATGTGTAATATTTTATGACACCGTTGTGTAATATGTCTTTTGTAATATTACAAGCATTACCTACACATGTCTACTCATACTACAGGGTGCACTCTAAGTCGATAGCGGAACTTAAAGTAGGCTGTCTACTGATCACTATAAACAACTTGTACTAGTTGGCGAAAAAAATGGAACGAAAAAAATATCTGCTGTTTCATACATTTGGCCCAGTACTGAGTCGACCTTGTGTATGGAACAGCTGATATTTTTTTTGCTCCATTTTTTTCGCCACCTGGTACCAGTTGTTTGTAGTGATCAGTAGACAGCCTACTTAAAGTTCCGCTATCGACTTAGAGTGCACCCTGTAGATGGTTAAAACGAGTAACAAATAAAGAAAGGTGCGCGGGCCATGCTACGGGGGTTTGACCCTACCTAATCTAAACCCAAACAATGTCCCAGGCACTGTAGCGTCTGAGTGGTCATTTCATCCATCTAGTGTGAGTAAAGGTAACGTGCCATTGGCAGCTGTATAAAATCTCATTAAGTCATTACGTAGATATAAAGTCTCATACAACGTGTAACAAAAAGTCATAGGTTCCTAACTCTTTTTACAGGGTGTTACCTACTGGTCAAGGAAGTCAATTCTGTAAAAAAAGTTGAAAAAATCAATGTTTTTTTTATAAACTCGAAATTGACCATTTTTAAAACTTTTTTTTTGGTTTTTGAATTTAGCTCTATTTTAAATAGATGTTTGTGTGTGTATGTTGCATAGCTTTGAGTTGTGAAAGTAAATGAACACAATATTAAAAATATACCTTTCTCCCGCCGCCACAGTGTTCACATTTAATTAAATTAAAAATCAACGGAACGTCATAGAAAAATAAAGTTGTGATCCCTACCAACGGGTGCTCTTAGGTACCCTGTAAAAAGAGTTGGGACCTTTTGTAACACCTTGTATGTTTTATTTAAGAGAATACAGGGGCCGGCCTTGCCTTGATTTATTTAGACGTCGGGCTTAGTTTTACTAGGCTTCTGTTTCCAGGTCTGCCTCAATCTCCTCAGGAGTCCTGAGGTCTATCGCGAATCTCTTCTTTAGACTCGGCGGCCGTTCGTCGTCCTCTGAAACAACCAGAAAATATTAGCACTATCTTATAGTAGCGGATTTAGAGGGGGGGTTAAGGGGCTCAAGCCCCCCCAAAGCGTCCCTGCATGAAGTTAGGGTCGCAGAACGCAGAACTCCATCCCAGAACGCCACCGGGGCACCCGAAGTAGCCAAAAGCGTACTAAAATTTATAGGCTTCTTTTTGTTAATTTTTTTGATAAAACCTACTCTCATTGGGTTCATCCCAAATAAAAATCCTGGGTCCGCCACTGCTAACTTATATTTACTAGCGACCCGCCCCGGCTTCGCACGGGTTCAAATAAGTATTTTAAACCTTCCGCGAAAAAATATCTAACTGACCGCGAAAACAGCATCATAATCCGATGCGAAGTTTAGGAGTTAGCGGATATACAGACAGACGCGAAAAGCAAAAAGCGGCCTTCCTCGACTTCGTTGTCCATCTACTGGCTCTGTCACTCCGTGGCAATTATTGTCTTCTTTGCGTGTCGATGGCAGACCGATTTCTTAATCTAATCATAAATTAAATGGCTTTAGCCCAGAATTTCGCAACGCTAACTGCGTTTTTATTAGCCGCCATAAGGTCCTCCGTGTGCAGGTGTTAGGGCACGCAGGACACGATGAGAGGTGCATCATTGTTTGCGGGGTACCACCACGGTACCACACAAACAGTTCAAGTTGCCACCATCCGAGAAACCCCATCTGGCCATATTTTCCTTGCTTCGGCCGACCTGGGTCCTCAGGCGATTCAGGGACTTCCAGGTCGCCCATGGCAACTTATGTCCAGGCGGGAGACACTCAGAAGGCGGCACAAAAGGGGTAAGCAGGAAGGCGCTTTCACGCCAAAGGTTACCTTGCACACCTTGACACCTATGTACCCATGTGGGTAGCACGCATGTGCCTACGGCTGATATGTCCGGCCCAGCTCCACTTTAACTTTTGGACTTTGAATAAATCATCTCATTGCGTAATTATACATATATGCAAAAGAAAATCTCCTTAAGGATGGAAAATACTATTATCCCTACCTGGTGAAGTCTGCATCTCCTTGACTCTCCTCGAGTAGTCTTGGAAGGCTGCTGCCAGCGCGTAGGTCAACCTTCTGGCGGCATTCCTGTAATAAGGGAAACGAGATAAGTTTAAGGTGGAAAGATAGCAACGTGGCGGGAAATTCAAAATTTTCACAGTTTTTTACATTTTGTAGCTAAACTGAGCTATTTTTGTTCAGCGATTTTTCGTTCGCGGAAATAACAAAGTATTCTTTTCATTATTGTAAACAACAGAACAACAATAATTCAGCCGATTATGTGTTCTGGTGTACGACAAGTTTTTTGGGCAGTGCCACTGCTTCGTAGACCAGAACACATAATCGGCTGAATTATTGTTGTTCTGTTGTTTACAATAATGAAAATAATACTTTGTTATTTCCGCGAACGAAAAATCGCTGAACAAAAATAGCTCAGTTTAGCTACAAAATGTAAAAAACTGTGAAAATTTTGAATTTCCCGCCACGTTGCTATCGTCTACCCTTAAACTAAGGTAGGCTAAAGTCTCGTAAGCATGGTACGCCTTACGAGGCGGGTGATGGCCGGTGGACAAGGGCATTGACAGAGTGGCGGCCAAGAGTTGGACGGCGGTCCGTAGGAAGACCTGGGGCCTTAGCCTGTAACACAATGGCGTCCCAGGTAGAAGGACAAAACCGGGATTTTTTCGTTGTTCTCCTACAACCAGCGAACTAATCCTCTAGAATTAGACTCATAATATTCTTTGCTGTACTACAAAAACACTAAAATGACCGACACTGCACCGACAGCATTAATAAATCGTAATTGAAACCGTCAACCGGTAGCCCATTTTGGCACCATTGCGTTACAGGTTACAGGCTACGGGCCCTGCGGAAAGTGCGGATGGATGCGGATGGCGAGGGACCGCGAGAGGTGACGCGAGGGGAAAAAGGCCTATACACAGAAGTGGGCAGCGGTGGGCTGATGATGATGATGAAGCACGGTACATCTTATAAGGCTTCCGGACGAGGTCGAAACATGTCGGCTATCCCTTCGATAATACCCAAACAGTAAGTGAAACAGTTTAAACAATAAGAGGTATATTTAGCGTAGCTACACGAGGCAAAATTGCTCTGATTCAACTGCAATAGCCGCTCTACAGGGTGTTAAAATACCGCCAACAGACCCGAAAGCCACGCATACTAGACACCAAAACAAAGTACTTTTTCGATAAGTTATTGCTGGGAAATGATTTTGGTTTTTTAGGTTATAATTTTGAAAAATATTTTACATGCACTGGACGTGTAACGCACAGAAGTCATATTGCGCGAACGTAGGTATAAGTTTATGTTACTTAAGCTTGAAGTGCCGATGTTTAGAATACATTGCGGGTTGCAATTTTAACGTCGTTTTTTGTAAGAAATATTCATAATTTTGATATGGCTTCTGGAGAAGTTATGTTAAGAACTAAATACTGAATACATTTCTGCAAAAAAAAAGTTTTGAAAAGTCCGACTTTGAACCTCATTATCTCGGAAACCGTTGATTTCCCAGACATAGTTCCTTGGGCAAAAATATTCCTCATGATGAGGACAATACGTGGTTTCCCGCTTTGTTGGCGGTCTTTTAACACCCTGTATATCTTGATTGACATAATCTCGTTACAAAAAAATGTGCAAATTGGTATAACAGACGAAAGTCAACAATGAACAAAGTAAACCCAAAGAAATTGTTATCTTCAGTTTTCCTAGATGCTCTCTTTTGTAAACACACGTGATGATACACTGATGTGATAAGAGGTACTACCCAGATAAAATGATTGACACAGTTTCGAAAAACTGATAATTCTGTGCCACTTCTTCGATAAAGGAGAAAATTCCCACAGGTACAGTCGGCCACACGCTAGGATAACCCTTTTTGTTCGATTGGCGCCCTTATACCTCGCGCGGTAAGAGCTACCATGGGGTATCCTAGGCTGTGGTCGGCCGTACTCATAGGAAACGGGTAATAATCAGAAACTCCCATCCATAAATTTAATTAGGCCCGTGTAGCCCATGATTTTTTTAATGAAATTATATCCGTCTACATTACTTTTCATCTTTATTAACAGCCTATCACGCGTGCTCAAAGCGGATTGACGATTACGATTCGCGAAACACAAAACGTGCTATTTTAGATAGGTCTCACCTAATTCAAGGGTTTGATATGTGAACATTTTCGATTTTTTTAGTGTATTTGATACAGGAATCGATATTTCTTTGCGCGCGGGATAATTCACTATAGCCCGGTTTCTGAGTTGAGAATTTTACTAAGCACATACTTACGTATCGCTCTGTCACGCTCTTTTGTGAGAAATCTGCAGAGACAGGACGATACTTACCCATTTGCTTAGCAAAATTCTCAACTCAGAAACCGGGCCTATGCCCAGCGCCTTAAAACACCACTTACCTTGAGTCGCAAACGAACGCATGACACTCAAAAGGGTTCAGCCCTTTGACATCAGCATGCTCTTTCACGATGATCATTGAAAACACCCTCGTATAGACCAGGTCCTGGACCCCGTAGGATATGGACTCGATGTTGAAGAATACGCTCATATGCTCGAACTCATCTCTCCGGGTACCGTGGTTCACTGTCTCCAGCTGGACTCCGTCTACCGAGATCAGGAGCTTCACTATTGGCAGGATCTGGCCTGGAAAGAAGTACAGGATTTTTAGATGTTTGGTTTTTATCAATAAGTAAAAACGATCATAGTGGTGGTGGCCTATTGCTAAGAACATTGGATTCTGAAGCGAGAGACCCACCCAGGTTCGATTTCCGGTGCTGGCATGTACGACTTTGTTTCTCTTCAAAGTTACGTAGGTACATTAGTGAATTTGAAGTAGCAAAACCATTCGCTAACGGTGAAGGAAAAACATCGTGAGGAAACCCGTGGCTTAGTTGGCTCCACACATATTGACTTGTCTTTTCTGTGGGCTAGGCCGGCTAAGCTGTCAGGATGGTATAGGTGCTGGGCAAGCCTACTCCATCAAAAATAATGTCCCAGGTACAGCAGCGTTCAAGTGGTTCCTTCAACCATCTAGTGTGAGTGAAGGTGCCACTGGACGCCGTATAAATCATCTCATTACTTAGATACAATGGCCTTTATTATATCTACTATCTGATATGTATCTGTTACCGGCCAAACCCGATTTAAGGATAAACTAGTTTCGCCTAGGCCAAAACAGTTTATCCGAACGTCGTATGGATAAACCGGTATAGCCTAGGCCAAACTAGTTTATCCGAACGTCGTATGGATAAACCAGTTTAGCCTAGGCCAATCTAGTCTGGCCTAGCAAGAATATATAAGCTTCAGGATAAACTAGTACGGCCTAGCCCGAACTGATATTGGCGAATGATTAGGTATGAATGTTACCATATCTCGTAAACTAAGAGGTTTAGCGCAAAAATAACGAAATTTTCGAACCCCTTAATATCCCCAGAACCAAGCCTTTTACTTCTCTACGTGTTCTAAAAACCGACATACAGGGTGTTAAACATACAGGGTATTCCTGAAAGTATGACAGACAGTCGAAAAAATTTTAAAACAAAGGTTATCTGAAATTATCTGAACGCATTTAGAGGCCGAATTTGAAAAAGTCTACAGTCAAAAAGTCTACGGTATGTCCGGTTTAAAGGACCATTCGTAAACAAAAAGAGGTATGTCAGTGTGTCGCCAACCAAACCTACTGACCTAACCTTTGTTTTAAATCTTTTTCGACTGTCTTTCGCACTTTCAGAAATACCCTGTATGTTTAACACCCTGTATGTCGGTTTTTAGAACACGTATAGAAGTAAAAGGCTTGGTTCTAAGGATATTAAGGGGTTCGAAAATTTCGTTATTTTTGCGCTAAAGCTCTTAGTTTACGAGATATTGTAACATTCATACCTAATCATTCGTCAATATCAGCTCGGGCTAGGCCATACTAGTTTATCCTGAAGCTTACATATTCTTGCTAGGCCAGACTAGAATGGCCTAGGCTAAACTGGTTTATCCATACGACGTTCGGATAAACTAGTTTGGCCTAGGCTATACCGGTTTATCCATACGACGTTCGGATAAACTAGTTTGGCCTAGGCGAAACTAGTTTATCCTTAAATCGGGTTTGGCCGGTAACATATCTATCTGATACATATCAGATACATATTCTATCTGATACATATCAGATCAGGTAGCATGTCAGGTTAGTAAAATTAAGGTAATTTCTCACCTGGAGGCAGAGCCTTGGCGGCGGCCACCATCAGGTCGACAGGTCTCCGCGTGTGCTTGATGCCCCATAGCCCGCGCGCATCGCTTTGGCCCAGGTACTTCACCTGGAACAGGAAATAACGCATATTATTATTTTGGGAAATCACACAATTCGAAGCAAAATTAAAAAAAAAAAAAAAAGAACTAGATTTTGCCCGCAACTTTGTCCGCGCAGATTTAGTATTTTTTCCCGTTATCACAATAAAAAATTGCCTATAGCACTCAGCGATAACGTAGCTTCCCATTAGTGAAATATTTTTTAAAATAGGATGAGTTGTTTTGGAGATTACCCCCTACATACATACTTACACACTTTTCCTCTTTATAATATTAGTGTAGAAAAGAACTGTCATAATATTTTCTACTGGATATGAATTGATCACCGTTTTTGCACACACAATCGAAATGTATTTTTAAACCCTCAACCCAACGTGAGGTTTGATAGCTATGTGTGTCTGTCTCTGTCTGTCTATCTGTCTGTCTGTCTGTGGAACCGTAGCTTTTAAACGGGTGAACCGAATTGAATGCGTTTTTTTATTTGAAAGGATTCAAAAGGTTCAGCAGTTGCTAGTCCTCAAAAGTCCGGGGTATTTCATTTGTTTTATTTAGTAGTTATTGCATCCACGTATGGTGGATCCAATGAAACACTCTGCCCTAGTAATCAAGAACGCAGCACTTGCAAAAAGGCGGTTTGGAGAAAAACGCGGGTAACCTAATTTTAGTTATTTAAGTATGAAATTTATGTTTTTTAACAATTCACTTAGATGAAAAAAATGGGAAAAAATTCAAGCTTTTAAATGGCATGCATTTTTTATTCCATTTAGCGTTACTTCCGACTATAGTGTGCATTACGGCGTTTTAACTTAGCATGAGGTATTTTGAGAATAAGATTACAACTAAGCATAAATGCAGTACTTGCGCTGATTACTGCATTTTACCCTAGCACTTGTCAATTACTGCATTATTTGTTAGTATTTATTCATTATTTTTATGTCTTGTGCCAACCTAAAGTGAGGGTTACTAGGGTGATTTGTAAGTATATTGTGTTTCTATTATATTGGAATTAAAACAAAATCGTAACAATCAAACTTTATTTCGCTTGAGAAATCTTCTTCTTCTTAATCGATTCCTCATGGCTGAGGATCGCGACCATGTCGTACTCGCTTCCATTGGGAGCGGTCTTCCGTCATATGAACTGCCCGGTGAATGCTTCCTCCAGCCGCTGCTTTTATAGCATCAGACCATCTGGTTGGTGCCCTTCCCCTGGCTCGTTTGCCATTCACCTGTCCCAATATTATGAGCTTCTCTAGACTATGCCTGGGCGACCGCATTATGTGTCCAAAGAAGCTGAGGGTCTTTTCCTGGCATATAGTAGATAGGCGTTTTTGGACTTTAAGTTCTTTAATTATGGACTCGTTAGTGCGCTTTGCCGTCCAAGGTATTCTAAGCAGCCTCCTCCAGCACCAGATCTCGAAGGCGTCTATTTTGTTGATGTCTTTTCTTTTAAGACACCAAGTCTCTGCACCATAAACGAATATCGAGAAGACAAGGGCTCCAACCAGCCGCACTTTAGTGTTACGACTGATACTTCGGTTCTTCCATATTTTGTCGAGGTTAGCCATTGCACTTTTCGCCATACCGGATCTGCGGCGTATTTCTTCGGTACAGTGGCCTTCGTTGGTAATAAGAGAGCCGAGGTATACGAAGTCTTCAACCTTTTCATACCCATCCAGCGCATCGGTTGACGGGAGAAGCTGTGCTCTGTCTACCACCATCACCTTGGTTTTGGTTCTGTTGATCTTAAGACCGAGTTTAGCACTTTCTGTCTCGATCTTCTTTAGAAGTTCTGCCATTTCCATTTCACTCGATGCAACTAAAGTCGTATCATCCGCGTACCTTAGGTTGTTAATTGGTCTGCCTCCCACTGTTACACCGCTCTCCCATCCTTCCAGTGCTTTCCTCATTATGTACTCGCCGTACAAGTTAAATAGTTTTGGAGACAAAATGCACCCCTGTCGAACACCTCTCTCTGTATGGAATGGCCTGGACTGCTTGTCTTCTAATCTTACAAAGCTAGTGCCATCCAGATACAAGTTTTGTATCAGAAAAGCTAGATGCGGGGGTACACCCATCTCCACAAGGACTTCTAGCATGGTATTCCACTGAACGCAGTCGAAAGCTTTGGCATAATCTATGAAGCACATGACCAGTGGTTTATTGAATTCACGACATTTCTCGATGAGTAAGCGCACATTCAGTATTTGCTCTCGAGTTCCCTTTCCAGCCACAAAACCAGTCTGTTCGCTCGGTATCTGGTTATCTATGTATGGTGCTAGCCGTGAATTTATAATGTGTAGCATTATTTTACTGGCATGTGCCATAAGCGAGATAGTTCGATAGTCCTCGCATTTACGCGTGGAACCCTTTTTGTGAAGAGGTACTACAGCCGATTGTGTCCAGTCTTTTGGCCATTGGCCCGTCACCCATATCTTGTTGCATATCTGAAGCAGGATCTTCGTTCCATCAGTGCCAAGATGTTGAAGCATTGCAGCCGACACTCCATCGGGACCCAATGCTTTATGTTTAAGCCTGTCTATGGCGTCTTTTACCTCGGACATTAGTATTCTGGGCTCTTCTGTGTGTATGTCCCATCTTCTTTTTGTCATAACGCCTGTTTCGTCCCGATAAAGGTTATAGCAGTAACTACCCCATCTCTCCAGAATGTCATTAAAATCGGTTAAGGCGTTCCCATCACTGTC
Organism: Zelleria hepariella; assembly: GCA_949319315.1. Lineage (NCBI taxonomy): Eukaryota > Metazoa > Arthropoda > Insecta > Lepidoptera > Yponomeutidae > Zelleria > Zelleria hepariella. Next base: position 704,801 of record OX439385.1, read on the forward strand.
GTCGACGACACAGCATTTAGGTTTGAAAGTACCGGTTATCTGTTTAACTTTTTTAAAAAGGTCCTTCGATTGTGTCTTATCAGCGTGTATCTCTATTTCTGCACAGATGTTGTTGATGTAGTTGTCTTTGTCCTTCCTAGTTGACTTTTGTACTTCTTTGTGCAGCTGGTTGTATCGGGACATTTGTTCTTTCGACAGCAGACCTTCACCTTTCATCGTCCTTCTTTCTTCTATCAGTGCCCAAGATTCCTTGCTTATCCATTCTTCCTTTTACTTAACCTTTCTGAATTGGTTGCTTGTCTCCTTGGCAGCACTCAGGATAACTTTTTTCAAGTTGATCCAGTCCGTTTCGCTGGAGTTAAAAGGACCAATTTCTGTGGACTTGATATTCTCGTCAAACGTTTTTCGGAATTGATCTAAGGCTAGTTTATCGAGAACGATGTTCTTCTGAGAAGTACTACGGACTTTCTTCAAGCGTAGTCTGAAATCTGCTACGACTAATTGGTGATCGCTTCCGCAGTCAGCACCCGGAAGAGTTTTGGCTTTGGTAACTGATGACTTCCACCGTGACTTAATCGTGATGAAGTCAATTTGGTTTCTGTGCCCTTTCGGTGACGTCCAGGTGTATAGTCTCCTTGGATGATTTTTGAACCAAGTAATCATGACAGTCAGCTGATTCTCCACACAGTAGTGTAAAAACTTTTCACCTCTGTCGTTTCTTACACCAAGACCATAACTGCCCACGATTGATCCCCTCAGAGGGTCTGCTGTGGTTTTGCCAATTTTCGAGTTCCAGTCGCCCTGAACAACCGTAATCTCTCTCGACGGTATAGTCTTCAGTAGCGCGTCTAAGTCGGCGTAGAACTGGTCCGATACTTCCTCGTCAGATTGCGCGGTTGGTGCATAAACCTGGATGATGTTCATGGATTAGCGTCTAATTTTATTTGATGATTCTATCATTCGGGGTCTGGTATCCCTTGATAGTATTTTTCAGGCAGGATAGGCGTTTGGGCACAATAATAGCCACACCATTGCCACTATGGTCTTGAGCACCAGAAAAGTAAATTGTGTTTCCACTATTAGTGTCCAGATGACCGCTGCCTCTTCAGTGTACCTCGCTGAGTCCCAAGATGTCGATACCACATCTTTCCATCTCCTTCTCGACTACCTCCAACTTCCCAGTCTTCAACAGCCCTCTGACATTCCATGTCCCCACGCGCAGATGTTTTCGTAGCGGGGTTTTCGTCAAAACAGTACCAATCAAGAAAATCAATCAATCAACGCACTGATTTACTAAGACAATACGCAGCACATGATAATTTTCCTACGACTCCCGTCAAACAATGCTACGCCCAAACGCAGTAATGTCAAATACTGCGTTTTAATTTAGGAACTATTCGATTGACGCTAGATCAAAATGCAGTAATAGCAGCAAGTACTGCATTTTGCTCTAGTATACATTGCGAGTACTGCATTCTTTTCTAGCACATGATTATTACCCCACTTCACTTTAGCACAATCACTATTTTCATGCAATTACTGCAAAAACCGTTAGCAAAAAAACATATTTCCAACAAAAAAAATCATGAAAATATATTTTTCCCGTGTAGATAAAACCTTTAGGATGCCATTTTTGTAAAAAAGTGAAAATCGCAAAATTGTCGATTACTGCGTTCTTAATTAGCAGGGCAGCACTGTGTAGCGTGATTCTAGCTGCCGTTAGTTCCGATTTCGGTGAACTAAACTGCTGTGTCCAACTTTCATTAACCATTTAGAGTTTAAACGGTACGCGCTTAGCTGGTATCCGGTGGGTCTACCGCGAGTTCAATTTTACGATTTTGAACCAAGATATTTACTTGACAAAATTATTCATCATGGGGATTTCATGGGTGCCACTACCACGGGAGGTGCTCGGCTGAATCGATAAAGTTTTTATCCCGCTATCGGCTAGCGCAGAGGTCGGAAACCTTTTATGACTAAAGAGCCAAAAATTGCAATTTACAACCCAGTATTTAAAGAGCCACTTAAAATTGTCGTGTCAATGTATAGAATTTTCGTATTCATTTAAAATCCACTATACTATTGTACCCATAACTTTCTTGAAAGAAACCCACATTGTAAATAAGAAAAACGAGAAAATCACCGATTTTACCAATTTTTTTTTTTATTGAAGATTTTTTTTGCTATAAATGGAAAAACGCGCGCAGCTTCTTGATAGAAATTCTGTTGTGAATAGAATAAAGCGAGCAGCGCGCTCGGAAAATTCACCAATTTACTCTTGAAATTCGGCGCGTCAAAAATTTTGGCATTTCTCTTGTGAACCCGAAAAATGTTAGACAGACTGCCGGTTTCTGAATTGAGAAATTCGCTAAGCAAATGGGTATGTATCGTCCTGTCTCTGCAGATTTCTCACAAAAGAGCGTGACAGAACGCTAGTTAAGTATTTGCTCAGCAAAATTCTCAATTCCGAAACCGGGCCAGACACGTAATTGAACGAGCAAGCGAAGTTCCCCGAGTCTACTTGAACAATCCGGAGTTTGTATGTATGTATGTATGTTCGCATGAATGTATGTATGAATGTTCGCTCAACGATAACTTGAGTAAATTTGGTCGAATCAGTATGAAAGTTGATAGATAGATAGATAGAGAACACTTTATTGTACACCAGAAATTAAATGTTAACAGGATTTTTCTTAACCTAATAGTACAGACGGCGGTCTTATCGCTAAAAGCGATCTCTTCCAGACAACCTTGGGACGGATTGGACCAGTAAAAATAGAGAAGGTAGTAGATGTACATAAACAACAATAATTAAATTACATAAACACAGGATATAATTTTATGTAATACTTAGAAATTAGTGCACACAAGTAATTATGAATAAGTAAAATAAAATAAACAAGTAAGTACCTAGTATAAATAAATATACATTTATCAATAAATAAATACAAATACCTTACATACTATACCAAAATAGTTGTATATATATATAACTAAAATAGATACATACTATAAAATTTTTATAAATGCAACAATTTCACACTTCACCAGTGAGGTAGAATTTTTTAACCAAAGCCTTGAAAATCGGTAGCGACTTGGCCTTCCGCACTGGTTCTGGCAGAGCATTCCAGAGATGGACTGCTTGAAAAGTGAAAGAGGATTTGTAAAAACCAGTGCTGTAAGTGGGAGTATGAAGACGAAGATTGAACGATGAGCGAAGATTAAAGCTGTTGGCTGTATGTAAAAATTTGAACCGCTCTTTAAGGTAGGAAGGACTTGCTGGATTAAACAGTATTGTGTAGAGAAGAGAAAGAATGTGGGTATTCCGACGGAGGCGAATAGGGAGCCACTTGAGCTGTGAGCGAAATTGAGAAACGTGGTCATATTTGCGTAAACCAAATATGAACCGGATGCAGTAGTTTTGAAGACGCTCAAGTTTATTAAGTTGCTCCTCGGTGAGATCAAGATAGCAGGTGTCAGCGTAGTCGAGAATCGGTAGGAGGAGTGATTGCGCTAACGCAACTTTAGTAGCAGTTGGAAGAAAATTACGAAGACGTCTAAGAGAGCCACCAGAGGAGAAAACCTTCCGGCTTACCATTTCAAGCTGCGGTGCCCAGGATAACGTGCTATCCATCATGATGCCAAGGTTTTTTACCACTGGACTAAACGGGATCGGTACTCCATCGAACATCACTGAAGGAAGTAAGTCCAGGTCAACCCTTGAAATGTAATAAGGGCTACCAATCAGTATAATTTGAGTTTTGTTTGGATTAACTTTAAGCCCATATGACACGCTCCAATCCGATATCTTAGTTAGGTCACTATTAATTGTGGATAAAGCATCAATGAGGTTATCTACAGTAGCCTGCGTGTAGATTTGGAGATCGTCTGCATATAAGTGGTAGGAAGAAGATAGCTGACGAGAGATACTGTTAATAAAAATTGCAAAGAGAAGAGGAGACAACACGCCACCTTGCGGGACACCGGCAGATATTCCACACCACCCAGAGAAAGAATCTTCAATACGAATACGTTGCCGGCGCCCATGTAGATAACTACGAAACCAATCAATAACTGTTGGAGATATGTTAAGAGAACGAAGCAATGCCATCAATATGTCGAAGTCAACAGCATTGAAGGCATTACTGAAATCGAGCAGCGATAAAACAGTCAACTGGCCGCTGTCCATACCTAAGCGCATGTCGTCAGTAATTTTGATAAGAGCCGTAACAGTGCTATGGCCAGGACGGAAACCAGACTGGAGAGGGTTGAGGAGATTGTGCTTGGTGAGGAAATGGCTAAGTTGATGGTGCACTAGTCGTTCCAGAACTTTGGACAGGAATGGTAGGATGGATATGGGACGATATTCGGAATAAGAGGAGGGATTGGCCTTTTTAGGGAGAGGAGTAATCTGAGCTTCCTTCCATGCTGTCGGGAAGAGCCCGGAAATTACAGAGGCGTTAAGGATTTGGGTAATGACGGGAGTGATGATGTCAAGGATAGGCAATAACATGTTACGACTGATACCGTCACTGCCGACAGCACCCGAGGTGATGGCGATGATGTTCTTCCTAACATCACAATCAGTAAATTGACTAAGACTAAAAGCAGAAATATCAGGAGTTGGAAGTGATGAAAGATAGTTTAGCGTTTCAGCTTTTTTAGAACCATCAAAGGTAGGCGCCGAGGAAAAGTGTTGATTAAGTAAATCAACATTTAAATCTTTAGGGATTGGATCTTGATGAGATTTTCCAACTCCTAGTGATCGAAGAAATTTCCAAACCTTAGCTGGATCACCGTTTTCAACGGAGTCATGAATGTGGCGTCGTTGTCCATCCCTACACATCTTATTGCAGCGATTCCGTAAAAGAGTGTATTTTTCCCTATTGTAGTCGGTTGGGCGACACTTAAATTTTGACTTGGCCTGGGCTTTTTTAGTTAATAGAGATTTTAAGTCGTCTGTGAGCCAAGGCGCCGGAGTGTGTTTCATTTTTACAGCACGGAGAGGGGCATGAATATCATACAACTGTGTGATCAATGTGTTCAGTTTGCTGACCTGTTCATCGATAGATAATGCCGATGTTGCAGATGACCAGTTAATATTTGTGGCGTCAGCCCGGAGCTTGTTGTGATCCATGCTACTAAAATTGCGCTGCTGAAGGACTCTCGGCTTAGCTTTGGGAGGACGAATTTTATAGGATAAGTAAATCAAATCATGATAGGATAGAGCGTCGGCTGAACATTGGCCATGCTGAGCAACATGAGCAAGTGATGATACTGCCATAATATCGAGAAGAGAAGGAGTACAGTTAGGAAAATGATGCGTAGCACTAAGGGGGGGAATATGCATGTTGCTCGCGCGGAGGAGAGATGTTAGGGTCTTGGTACGATGGTCTTGCTTCAGGAGACACGTATTAAAGTCACCCATAATTATAGTGTGGCTATAAGTGGGGATAAAATTTTCTAATAGGCTTTCGAAAGATTCGAAATAGTTAACATTTTTGTTCGGACTATAATAAACACCAAGTAAAACTTTAGTGTGGGATAAAATGACTTCTAAAAAAAGATGTTCTCCTGCATTGGAGGGAGGGGGCTGTGCTGACATGCTAATGATAGTGTAGGGGATATGTGAACGGAGGTATATTGCAACCCCGCCAGCGTGGCCATTTGCACGGTCGTTCCGTATGAGCTGGAATCCTGGTAGGGAGTAAGAGGTAGAGGGGAGACACGGTTTTAGCCAGGATTCTGAGACGAGAATGGCATGAATATTTTTACAATTTAAAGATGCGAGCATGTCAGGAAAATGTGCCGGAATACTTTGGGCATTTATATGAATAACATTAAAAAGTTTCTTACAGGGAGAAAAATGAGATTCTAGTGTGTCAGCTAGTGAAGGTAAACTATGAAAACTATCACTACTGTTTAATCCATCAGAATCAGAGGAAGAAAAAGATTGATAATGTAGGTCACTGTCGTCACTGTGGTTTGCGTGTTGCATTTGAAATATTTATACTAATGATAATATATAAACTTATATCATATAATATAAACTTAAATAAATAGGTATGTAAATATATAGGTATAAATAAAAATATAATATATGTAGATATAAAGCTACCTAAAAAGTAGGTACAAATTTGGTAAACGTCCACCTGCCAGCAGTAAGGAAGAGAAAACAACAAAAAACATTTGAATAAAACAAATCAGTGAGTAAGTAAACTAGCAAAAGGAAAAGATAATAATAATAAAATCAAAAACTAACTCACCAGAAAAAAATAATAAAAGTTTGACAAAATTATAGCAAAAACGGAACGTACCCGATGACATGTAAAGTTATTCTGTGGAGAAAAAAAAAAAGAAACAAATTGACAGCTGTCTGACAGATAAATCTTACAACATTGGAGGTTGTTTTGGAAAAATATTTTGAGAAGATTAATTACTAAAAGTATGTTGAATGAAACGTCCGAAACCAAAAACAACCGGAACTATCACTTCCGCGAAGATCTAACCGACCGTTCTACCGGCTTCTGCAGCGCCCTTCTGGAGCTAGTCTTCGGAGCCGCGACCTTAGTAGGTTTGTCATCGGATGTTGGGATGTTAGCAAGCTCGCCTTTCGACGTGACCCGGTGCCGTGACCCGTCCGGCGCCTGAATGTGCACGATGCCGTCCCGCGTCCAGCAGCTGCTCACACCGAACTGCTCTCGAGCCGCCATGAAGGCCTCGTGCCGCCGTCTGGTTAGGAACTCAGACAGAGTTGTTCCAGAGCCCTTTAGCTTGGACTTGGAAAACCACACATTGTCCCGGATACTTAAGTCACGGAATTTAATGACGATTGGTCTGCATCTGTCGTTGGTAGCACGACCCAACCGATGGCAACGGCTGATGTCGTCACTTGTGAAGCCGGCCACACCCAGCTTGTCCGCAGCTAACGCCACAACCACTGCAGCAAGGTCCTCCTTCTTTTCCTCGGCCACACCATGAGCCAGCAGGTTAAAAAAATGGAGGATTAAAGCTAACGAGGGGAAGTCCGTTAATGTGACATTTACCACGAGAAGAGCTACCTGCCCTCCAGTTAAACTGAATAACGCCGATATACCTCGAGATGACCACGTGAGATACCTTGGGATCCATCTCGATCGGAAACTTACTTGGAAAACACACATATCCACCAAAAGGAAGCACTTGGCCTTGCAACAACGAAACCTCGACTGGCTTCTAAACAGAAAATCAAAACTATCCCTCAGTAACAAACTTCTAGTATACAAAGCCATACTCAAACCTATTTGGACATATGGCATACAACTGTGGGGAACAGCTTCACACTCAAACATTGAAATCATACAACGTTACCAAAATAAAATACTCCGCCAGATAACTAATGCACCATGGTTTGTCACAAATGAAGCTCTCCATAAAGACCTGAAAATTCCAACAGTTAAGGAAGAAATAACAGCCCAAATGAAGTCTTACAAGAAAAGAATAATGGAACACCCAAACCAACTAGCCCAACACCTGATGGATGCTAACTCTGAGCCACGGAGGCTAAAGCGAAAAATCCCACAAGACTTGATGAGAGACTGACAAACAAGAAATAGACTAACTTTGAGATATGGCACTGGTCGCATCTCATCTCAAGACAACACAAATTTATTGCCACAAATACAGCTGAATGTCCCAAAATGGAGACAGATTGCAGTAGAAAAAGGAGATAAAAAAAAAAAAAAAAAAAAATGAGCCAGCAGGATCTTTCGGCGGCCTCGCATCTCCAAGTGGTCCGTCTCTCGCGCCAATACGTCCAGTTGCTGCTGGATGAGTTGCAAGGCCTTCATGACAAAGGCCCTGAAGCTGGCAAACTCTGTGGCAAGACTCCCTGCACTTGATGATGGAGCAGCTGAGCCCTTCTGCAGATCTTCTTCGAAGGCAGCCATCCGCTCATTGAACATAGCCTTCATGTCAGCTAAAGAGTCCTGTAACTGTAGCTGTGTGTCCATGGTGTTGAAGTGACTTGCGCTTTAGTGTTTTAGCAGTGTTTTCACCGACAGGATCTATTACTGGCAGGTAATGTCCACCACTAGTATTTATAACATTCAGTTATCACTTATTTAACACTTATTGTATTTTTAAATTAAATAAATTAAGAGAGCCAAAATTTACAATGTTGCTTTTTTCACATCTACCGCCCAAAAAAGGCTCGCTGGATCCAGGCAGGTAAATACAATGAAATCTATTTTTAAGTGCAAACATGAGCCAAATCGGTCGAGGGGTTGCTGAGATATGGGGTCGGGAGTTCATAGTTCGGGGCGAACCACTAGTTTAGAATGTAACGCCAAACTCGCGATCAAGGTATCTACAGTAAAAGGGTCACAGTGACCACGCACGTCATATCTAAACGCTCTTTGAATTTAAAGCGAGTGAAATTGTACAGTCGGCCACACACTAGCTAGATACCCCTTTGTGTTCGATTAGTGCCCTTATGCCGCGCACAGTAAGAGCTGCCATGGGGTATCTGTGACTGTGGCTGACCGTACGCGATGAACGGTTTTGTTGTACAGAATATGGAGTAAAGAAGAATGTAGGCAGAAGTCACGTCGAAAGATAATAAATAGACGAACGACATGTGAGGCATCTAAAACAGGAAGTAGGGCATGTAATATCGGATGATTTTCGATTCCGGAACTGAGTTACGATACTACTGGTTCGATTCCGGAATTCCGGAATCAGTTCCGGAATTAGAAAAAAGTATAGAAAATAAAATAAAAACAATAAATAGGCATTAAATTGTTTTGTGAAATCAAATCTGTATTATAAAAACTAAATAAATAATAAAATTCTTAACTAAGTTCAATTAAACAGCCTAAAAACAATGAAGTATTTAACACAACTTTAATGTTCCGCAAGAAAAGTATTAAAAAAATTTTAAATATGTGAAATTGTGAATAAACAATAACGCATAATATGTTTTTTCAAATGTTCTCAAAAAAGTGAGGTTATGATGTTTTCATGATTTGACTTATTCAAGTTGATCTGTACACTGTGGCATGATAAAACTTAACTTCAATTAATTAAATACGAAAGCCGATACTTATTTTTTTTCCAAGAGTTGATTTATTTTGTGTAGCACGAATGCACTCCCGAGCCAGAGGCTGACTGGCTGGCGAAATGGTGAACGAACGAAACGCAAGCGTCGATGGTGGCGATTTGATTTCAAACTTCGCGCGCGGTACGGTGCATTTCACAAGAGAGTACAAAATTGATACCTTATCTTACAAATAATTACACCGTGGAATTTTAGTGGTTTTAAAGCCGAAAGTACGTGATTCTGATCCAAATTCCAAAATTTTACTTCAAAACGAGCGAAAAAAAAATTACTTCCCAATACAAACGGCTATCGCCATTCGACACCATTTGTATGGAGAAGTGAATTTTTTTTTCGCGCGTTTTGGAATGAAATTTTGTAATTTGGCTCAGAATCACCAGTGCAACAAAATACCTTCGGCTTTAAAACCACTAAAATTGCACGGAGTATGAATATCGGATTGCGATATTTACTTCAGTTCCGGAATTGTAATATTGTAAAAAATCATCCGAAATTCCGGAGTTACGAAATCTCGGAATTCCGGGATCCATGCCCTAACAGGAAGCTAGAACAGGTACAGCCTTCAACTTAACAAGGCAAGGAGTCAGGCAGAAAGAGACCTGGCAGACCCAAGATATTATGGTTATGGGATAATGTGGAATGACGGACGGTGGACTAGGGCCATTGGTTCGAAACGGGTCGAATCGTGGTTAGTTTAGTAAATGAATGAAATTCTGTGTGAATATCGCGAATCTTTAAAAGTTAATTTCCAATTTTAAAACAGATCTGTCTCCCACCCTTGTAGAGATTATTTTAATCGGTAGAAGATGATACAGTAGTTCTGTTCACCTCTTACTGATTTGACGCCAACTTAGGGTGGCATTAATAGTCGTTGTCGCAAGCTCGAGCTCAAGTAGGTGATCTCAGAAAACAAAATCACTGACTTGAGACCTTGGCTAATGTCAATGTCAAGCTCAAACTAGTGTCAGACGGACTAAAGCTTGACATTAGCCAAGGCTTGACATTAGCTAATTTTGTTTTCTGAGATCACCTGTGCCTACTTGAGCTCGAGCTTGAGCTGACGACTATGAATGCCACCCAAAAACAATGCAGCATAGGTGGCCCACTACATTCTGGCTGAATAATTACATACACACATACGGTACGTGTGATTGACAATGGATATCCCAAATTACCCCATGGCAAACAAAGCCGCCATGTCAGTCAGTCAGGTGGAATTAGCGAGGCAACTGGAGCGGACACGGCTCAAAGGACCGGAAATGACGTCACCGACGCCATCATGCGCGAGCGCACATCAAATATTATGTGCTGGGTATAGCTGGAGAGCAGTGGGTCTAAAAAGGCCGCAATGAGCAATTCGCCTGATATTAAGGGTAGACGATAGCATCGTGGCGGGAAATTCAAAATTTTCACTGTTTTTTACATTTTGTAGCTAAACTGAGCTATTTTTGTTCAGCGATTTTTCGTTCGCGGCAATAACATAGTATTCTTTTCATTATTGTAAACAAGAGAACAACAATAATTCAGCCGATTATGTGTTTTGGTCTACGACAAGTTTTTTGCGCAGTGCTACTGCTTCGTAGACCAGAACACATAATCGGCTGAATTATTGTTGTTCTGTTGTTTACAATAATGAAAAGAATACGGTTTTATTCTCGCGAACGAAAAATCGCTGAACAAAAATAGTTCAGTTTAGCTACAAAATGTAAAAGTGTGTGAAAATTTTGAATTTCCCGCCACCTTGCTATCGTCTACCCTTAAGACGGAACGCGGGTAGTCGGCTGCTCCATACAAAAAATACAAAAAGGGAGACCTGTTTCCTCCCTGGATAATTAATTTAGAAAAAATATGTTTATGACATTCAATTTATATGTACCTCTGCCATGTCCCTATGTTTTCCTTTTTTTATTATTTTAGTTATTTCAATAAAATTTATTTAAATAGTTAAAATAATAATAAAAGGAAAACATAGGGACATGGCAGAGGTAAATATAGATTGAATGGCAACATATTTTTTAGTTTACAAAACCCGCGACCGCATCGCTCGGCGAGGGCTCTTAGGGAATAAATTGGACGATACTAACTTGGAAAGTGATTGGCAAGTCATCAACCGTCACCGGTCCCTCTTGGTCGGCCATCTTGGAATTCCTTTTTCAAATAACGAACGTTTTAGAACATAATCTTCGATAGGTTCGTTCCAGTTGTCATCTTCTAAAGTTGTCACTTGTCTTTGTCATTCTCTGCGTCACTTTGGCGATTCTGCAAATGAAAAGAAAAAGTTTTCGCGAGTCTTGAACTTCAATCAACACCTACTAGGTAGGTACCTGACAACATAGAATATACAGACTTCAGTTTGACGCAAAATAAGTAGAGCTGTTTTACAGCTTTTTTTTAAAATGGAGGAGGTAAAGTAATCAATTCAAGAGCACACAAAAAATCTGCCACTATTGCCAGCTGACACTTTAGAAAAACACTAGTGGTCATTTTTTGGCACACATACTAGTGCCAGTTGTCCGCTTGAAATTTCACTAGTGGTCAGATGGCACATCTTGTGTTACAGGTGGCAGATAATAATTATGTGATTGTTAAACTGGGTATCGAACTTGGACCTATGTCTAAGCTCTATGTGGAGATGTAGAATCAGTTTACTCTTTATCGCCTCTACATTGACTCTGTCAATCTACATTGAGTCTATCACTCTACATTGACTCTATTACTCTACATTGACTTTATCACTCTACATTGACTCTATCACTCTCCATCAGGTAAAGTCCCGTTTTACCCTTTGGTACGGAACCCTGAAAAGCTGACTGCTTTCTTATATCTAGCTTTTTTTTTCAATATCTCGTCGTCTTTTTACAGTCGTGATGTCGTGATGATGACTATTCAATTCAGTGTTGGTAATCGATGAATTAAGTAGCCAGTTACAATGTATAGAGTTAGTTGAATGGAAGTCGTGATATTGAAATTTATTGTAACGAGTCCACGAAATTATTTGAGACAGTTTTTTTACATTTCTTGGGCTAAAAAGGTTAGAATATTTTTAAAAACTTTTTGTATTTTCTAAAGCACTTAATCCGTGCTGGGGCACATTATAAAGATTTTTATAAGGCCCCATCGTCCGTAAGTCGAGTATTAATGAGGTTGGAAAATTCGCATCGACAGTTACTTGACTCGGTAGCTCAATGGGCATCGTCAAATCCTATTTTTTATTCTATAAATCGAAAATATAGACAAATATAAGAATCTAATTTTAATATTTTCTTATTTTTTTATGTAAATATTTTTTTATTAATTACTTATTTAAAATTTCTAAACGTTTTGTGCATGACGTCACCACTGGCATTATGTACTAAGTTCATTGCATTCATTCATGCTTTTAAAAAATAAAAATATGTTGACGTTTGACAAATGTCAGTGTCAAGTCAACAAGAAGGTTACTTTCTCAGTTATTTGACACTTTTGACAGTTGTTGTTGACGAATGTATTTTTTAAAATATTTATTAGGCAATGGAACTACCGCATTAGAGGCTATGATGACGTCATCGAAAGAAATATGAAGTAAACATTTTTGGCGATAAATATTAATAGTCCGTTTTAATTTTACTTATTTAAACCCCTAATAGTAATCAGTATCCCTATTCCTCGAAATGGTTTTCAATTTACGACAATCGATGCCTCACTGATCAATGCCCATTGGTAGAGCGCCTGCACGGTATGCAAGAGGTTGCGGGTTCAAGTTTAACATTATAAAAAACTTTAGAATATCTTTGTTAACCAAGGTCTTTGCGTCTACGTAATGAGATGATTTATACAACGTCCAGTGGCACCTTCACTCACACTAAATGGATAAAAGGACCACTCAGACGCTGCAGTGCCTAAGACATTGTTTTAGATGGAGTAGGCTTGCCCAGCACCTATACCATATGTCAAGTTAGTCGGCCTCTAGTCCATAGAAAAGACAAATCCAATAAGCGCGGAGCATACTAAACCACGGGTTTCCTCACGATGTTTTCCGTCACGGTAAAAGTGAAAGTATAATAATATTTATCTACTGTAAGTACCTGAGTAATTAAATGTCTTCAAGTGTGAGTAGAGTGATAAAGTCACGAGCGATACTGATAAAGACACCGCCTGACGAACTGTGTAGGTATTATATTTCACAAATTAATGAAAGATGGCCAACGGAAGTTTATGTAACTAAATCATTTTTTTTTATCTTTTCTATAGCTAGGGAAAAAAATTGTTAAAAATTGAAAAAAATCGCTCGTGACAAAGTGCTGGGCTGCTACTAAATTGAAGTGGAACTGGGCCAGCCACGTTTGACGCATGGGTCCAGATAGATGAGATGGCGGGACAACCTCACAACCTTTTTGCCGGGGTGGCAAGAGGCGGCCGAGGATAGAGAGTAGTAGAAGGAAGAAGGGGAGGCCTTTGCCCAGCAGTGGGACACTATGGAGACTACAGAAAAAAAAAGGTGCTGCGTACGAGTGGGCCACTGGACTCTGTTTAAGGCTGGAAGATAGCAGCATGGCGGGAAATTAAAAAATTTCACAGTTTTTTACATTTTGTAGCTAAACTGAGCTATTTTTGTTCAGCGATTTTTCGTTCGCGGCAATAACGTAGTATTCTTTTCATTATTGTAAACAACAGAACAACAATAATTCATCCGATTATGTGTTCTGGTCTACGACAAGTTTTTTGGGCAGTGCCACTGCTTCGTAGTTGTTGTTCTGTTGTTTACAATAATGAAAAGAATACTATGTTATTGCCGCGAACGAAAAATAGCTGAACAAAAATAGCTCAGTTTAGCTACAAAAAGTAAAAAACTATGAAAATTTAGAATTTCCCGCCACGTTACTATCGTCCCACCTTAAATCATCTGCAATGCACATCATGCAAAATTAGCAGGTAATTTTCAAAAGTTAATTATTTCACTTTTCCAACTTTTTCAGAAAATGCGAAATTATAAATGGAATAAACATGTTTGATGAAACGTAGATGAAACCATCGCAGTTTGTATTAGTTTTTATTTTGGAATAGACACGTTTTAGTAAGTTAGTGGTCACTACAAGCGGAATAATCAACTTTTGAAAAGTACCTGCTCAAATGTTTATTTGTACAGCCAGTGTCGCCCTCTACCACTGCTAAAGTGACTTGCTCCGTATGTAGATATGACACATGTTCATGCAAGGTTAACAATAAACACAGACTTTTCACGGTCTCTTTATCTGCTTGCAACCTAAGTCTGTATTGTTCCTCATATTTACATACGTTACATCAACACGCGCTCGCGCCTGATGGCTAGAAGGGTAATAGTAGAAGAAAGATGTAGCCTGTACAATTGTACATGTCCCACTAGCTGGGCAAAGCCCGGGAGCCCACTGCGGATTGGCAAGTTTCGCGTCGAGGGCTGAAGGTATAATTAATGCCTCAAACGCACAGGTTTCCTCACGATGTTTTCCTTCACGGTTAGCGAGTGGTATTGTGGTGGTAAAATGGTATTGTTTTCATTATTCTAAACAACAATGCTACAAGTAGCATAATAAGTGTACCTATTTTTTGAAAATTTTGTATTACCTATTATTTCAGAGTCTAAGGCCCGGTTTCTGAGTTGAGAATTTTGCTACAGACAGAGGAAGTACGGTCGATGGTAGTGGTTGAATTGGATATTGAGGGTTCCGTACTCAGATTAGAATTGATTAGATCGCAAGTTACTGAAATAGCCGTCAAGAAGTTATGGCCCGGTTTCTGAGTTGAGAATTTATTTTGCTAAGCAAATGGGTAAGTATCGTCCTGTCTCTGCAGATTTCTCACAAAAGAGCGTGACAGAGCGATACGTAAGTATGTGCTTAGTAAAATTCTCAACTTAGAAACCGGGCCTATTTGTTTCTATTTTTTTTTTTTGAGTCATAGAAACAAAATGTCCATAAACACCCAAGCATGATTGCTCCCCTAAGGAGTACCTAATAAAAAGCCGGCCCTAATGCCCGTTTTCACCAACGACCCCTAATTTTAAAAGGCATTTTAACGAAAGTTATTTGCACCTCTGCAAGTCTATGGGGCATGGATGAAGGATCATACACACTCAACTCATAACGCTTGTGAGTGGAATTCGTATGGTCCTTCATCCATGACCCCTAGACTTGCAGAGGCGCAGATAATTTTCGTTAAAAGGTCTTTTAAAATTAGGGGTGGTTGGTGAAAACGGGCATAAGATTCCTACGCTCTTCTTTCTACAGTGTAACATTTTTCACCCTCCCTGCAAAGGGTAATGCCCCTACAGGTAAGGTTCACTGGTTTCACAGTCCAACGCACAGGACATGTTAGAGAAACAGGGCCCTTAGCCTGTAACGCAATGGTGCCAAAATGGGCTCTCGGTTGACGGTTTAGATGACGATTTATTAATGCTGTCGGTCCAGTGTCGGTCCTTTTAATGTTTTTATAGTACAGCGAAGAATATTATGAGTCTAATTCTAGAGGATTAGTTCGCTGGTTGTAGGAGAACAATGAAAAAATCCCGATTTTGTCCTTCTACCTGGGACGCCATTGATACGCCATTGTTTTACAGGCTAAGGCCCCAGGTTACTTTACGGTTCAAGTAGCTTATGGTTAACTGGAGGGAAGATAGAAACCTCCTTTCTGCCCAGCACCTGGATAAATTGCATTCCCTTCTACATGATGACATCAGGGGCCTTAGCCTGTAACGCAATGGCGTGTCGATGGCGTCCCAACAGAAGGACTAAACCGGGGTTTCCTCGTTTTTCTCCTACAACCAGGGAACTAATAATCTTGAATTAGAATCAGTATATTCTTTGCTGTACAACAAAAACATTAAAAGGACCAACTGGGTCAACTGGAAGCCCATTTTGGCACCATTGCGTTACAGGCTAAGGCCCCTGTTTACCTCTGCCCTCACAGCCTAGAAGCGCTCACAGCCTAGTTGGATTAGTAAAGTTAAGCAACATCGGCCGCGGTCAGTCCATGGATGGGTGACCGCTAGTGGCAATAATATCTGAGCGCTTCCGTGCTTCGGAAGGCACTGGTAGCTGGTAGATTAAACTAAAACTTTGCCTTTAGGCTCTGGTCTTGTGAGGTAGAGGTCTTCGATGTTCTGATACCAGTTCTGATGGTCTAACTTCGTCACTGTTGCTATGTTCTTTACAGCCGTGTGGAATTGTTGGCAAAAGAAGTCTTCTTAGGTGAGAAAAATCATAGGCCTTTGCATCTTAGTAATGAGATGATTTATGCAGCGTCCAGTGGCACCTTCACTCATACTAAATGGGTGAAGAGACCACTCGGCGCTGCAGTGCCTGGGACATTGTTTTAGATGGAGTAGGCTTGCCCAGCACCTATACCATCCTGACAGCTTAGTCGGCCAAGCCCACAGGAAAGACAAGTCAATACGTGTGGAGCCAACTAAGCTGCGGGTTTCCTCACGATGTTTTCCTTCTTGTATTCCTGTTGGTAGATTAGTTCGCGCTAGAATAGGGCGCAATGCACCTGTCCGTTTTAAAATCGAAACTCTACCAATCAACCGAAAGAACGCATCGACGAAGAATATTTTTAGGGGAACATTTGCGTTGACCGTTAAAAGTAACAGGTGATTAGATGTGCGTTAAAAAAAAAACGGGCAGTTTGGATTACAAACGGTCATGTTACGCATCTTTTTTGCACTGAGGTTTGTACCGTACGAGTTGATTATTGCTATTTGATAAATATTAAGTAAATCTGGCTGGCGTAGAACTGTGTTTAAATAATACAAAAATTGTAGTAAATTGTTTTTGGTAAGTGTTGTTTACTTATTTTATTTTGGATCCTGGATAGAGTCTACCATTATTGCACACAAAATATAGGGTGCAGAATATTTCAAATGACTTTAACTTATTGATAATATCTAGGTATAAGTAACTGTGAAACGAATGATTTTCCCACATTTTTTTCTAGGGGTTGTTCCTTTGTTACCACAGTTTGGTTGGGAAATATGGACTATCAATGAAGAAGTACAAAAATTTGCAATAACGCTGCAAAAATAGCATTTTATGCATTTGCAAGGATAAGGGCAGTGACAGAGTGGAGGCCCAGCGTAGGAAGGTGGTCGGTGGGAAGACCAGCAGCTCGATGGTCGGACGACATCGTCCTTGCGGCGGAGGGTCCATGGATACGGATGGCGAGGGACCGTGAGAGGTGGCGGGAGGGGAAAAAGGCCTATACCTCGGTTCTGATGATGATGATGATGCGAATGCATATTACCAATGTACCTATGTAGAGTATAGTAAAGTTAACATTTGCACAAGTGTGTGTCACGCTCCGTTTCGCGCGACGTAACAAGTAACCAGCGTGGATCATCGCACCACAACGCGAAGGTATAACAACCTAGAGGAGCTATGCATAATACGCAGTTATATAATAATATGTGGTATAGAGGCGTGCAAAAAGCCTTTTGGAGAGGTGCGATATAGCCTCGGATAGGCAAAAAATTGAGGCTTCTTCGCTCGGGACCGGCCTCCGTCCAGGGGCCTTAGCCTGTAAGACAATAGTGCCAAAATGGGCTCTCGGTTGACGGTTTTAATAACGACTTATTAATGCTGTCGGTCCAGTGTCGGTCCTTTTAATGTTTTTGTAGTAAAGCAAAGAATATTATGAGTCTAATTCTAGAGGATTAGTTCGCTGGTTGTAGGAGAACAACGAAAAAATCCCGTTCTTATCCTTCTACCTGGGACGCCATTGATACGCCATTGTGTTACAGGCTAAGACCCCAGTATTATTGGAGGTTGGATTTTGGAAAATTCGCTTTATCATAAACCTACGTCTGATTATAAACTTTTAAGTAAGAGAGAGGTGGTGGCCTGGTGGTAGATTCCTGGTGCGTGGTGCCTATGAATTTAATTTATTTCAAAGTTGCGTACACACATCGCACATGAATAGTCAGAGGGTATTATCTCGGAAAATGCGATTTTTTTTTTACGACGGATTCGAGTTCGCAAAATTTTTCTCTACAATCTGGCAAGACAGCCATATCTGTAGGTTAGTTTAAAGCCGAGAAACGGAGCTTTACGACTGTCTTCCAATTTGGTTTGCGATGGATTCGAGCAGGCAAGACTGTCACATTTTAGTTAGCCGCTAAGCGCCGCCCGAAATTGACGGGTCACTCGTGTTATTTCAAGTTATGACAAGTGCTGTGTCAATAATTACTATAAAAAGTTAAAATGTGAGCAGTCTAGAGCGTATTATCTTTTAGTTAATACTCTTTAACCTATTTTGAATAATTCGTCAATTGTATTATTTTGACTTAATACTCTATAGCCCGATTTTTTTTCACAACTTTCTAAATCCCATTGGTTTTATATTGACTTAATACCATATTGCCATCGGTTTCTTCTAGATACTACTCTCTGTCCAGTTTTTTTTTGTAATATTTTTTTGTTGTAAACCGAATAATACCCTTTTGACCGATAATAAATTCTAAATTCTTGTGCAAGGAAGGTGGTTTTTGCTGCCAATCCCGCTATCAAAGTATACATAATAGTGCTGAAGACCTGGAAATAGCGTAAGAAGACTGTGATGGTAAATAAGTGACCTCACTTATCGTCCATTTGGAGAATTTCTGCCTCTAAGTTCCCCGGATATTATGCCAGATCACCAACTTTTGCAATGCTAACTTAACAATAACCTAACATAGGTAAAATATTTGAACCAGATCGCCAACGTCGCTCGGTAGGGTAGGCTGGCGGTGTTGCCCTACTGGATGGCGAGGCTCAGCCTTTGCCCTTGGTAAGCACCAGCCCTCTGTTCACTCGAGGCGTCAATCAGGCACAACGAAATCTCTTGAGAGAGTTTTCGCGCACCTGGTCCCTGAGGGTCTCTACGCCAAAGGGCGCAAATATGTAGCCCTGTACCAGGACTGCATATTTGTGCCTCTTGTACCCCGCTGTAGCCGCACCAACGCCGCCGGTGCGGCAGGAGGCCGCTTTTATAAGAGACTGTGCTACTATGTCGACTTACGTACTGTCCCAAACCAGCGACTGCCACAGTGAGAGTCACCCTATCAGGCCTATTGCCATTGTCTCTGGCTATGCTATGCTAGGCTAGGCTAGGCAAGGGCCCGGAACAGATTCGCCGCAGATCCTGGCTTGGACCTGCCGTGTCTGGCCAAGCGCTCCTGGCCCATTAGGTCGATCGTGCTGTGGACTGAGGACAGGAACGCTGGCCGCGCGATGCTTGAAGGCTTTCTTATGCCCAAGCAACCGTGAGTGACGGATCGACAATTTGGTCTGGGTCTATCCTCTAAAGGGCAATTTAGGACTGCTAATAAGGTTTATGTAATAATTTTGTCTCAATGTTGAACAGCGTTATACGTACAAGAATTTATGAGTAAGAAAAAAGTTAGATATAGCCTGTACAATTTGTACATGTCCCACTAGATGGACAAAGGCCTTCTCTCACCACGCGTGCTCAATGCGGATTGGCGATTTTTGGTATAATGCCTCATACGCTCAGGTTTCCTCACGATTTTTCCCTTCACAGTCAGCGAGAGGTGATGCTACTACAAATTCACAAACTTGTAATTTTGTCATATTTGGCAAATTCATCGAATTTGATGATCTTTTGTAGGAATCGTCCTGTACTGGGGATCTTAGGAGGCACAGTGATGAGTGAGTAAAAATGTGAGGCCAAGTCATGTTTTTCTTCGTCAGGGAGGTTCTCTGTAAGCTCGCACTTCGATAAATTGAGTTTAAACCAATTGACTAACAATTCTGTGTCAGCTATTCCAGGTCTAAAATTACTGATTGTGCGTCGCCTCCACGTTTCCTCGCTAGAATTATTGATTGTTCCTTGATGTTTAATTACAAACGACTACCTTTAATAACTTTTTCTTAAAGTAAACAGCACAGAGGAAGTAGTTTATTTGAAATAAATAAATTTAATTAAATTATAAGCGACCTAAAACTAAATTAGATTGTATTAGTTTAAGTACTTTATTAAGACGTTTAAGACGTTATGCACAAAGTCAACGTTGCCCAAAGAGCCATGGAGCGAGCGATGCTTGGTATTAAGCTCTCGGACCGTATACCGAACGTTGTAATAAGAAGCCGCACAAAAGTGGCAGACGTCGGAAAACGCATAACTTCTTTAAAGTGGAAGTGGGCAGGACACCTGGCGAGACGTACCGATGGCAGATGGACAAAGTCCATTGCGGAATGGCGACCCCGAGAGGGGAAGAGATCCGTTGGCAGACCACCAGCCAGATGGTCGGACGACATAGCCAAAGTAGCCGGAAAACAGTGGTTGCGCCTGGCACAGGATCGTGAGAGGTGGCGTGAGCATGAAGAGGCCTTTACTCAGCAGTGGGTGTTAACAGGCTGATGATGATGATGATGATGAATTACTTTATTGAAGACTGAAATACCCAAGTATTTGTACCAATTTTTGTTTTTTGGGAAATATGACACTTATTTTGTTATTTACTTCATGGTTACTTAGGAAAACTACTGTTAATGATAAAAAAAGTCTGCTTTCATGATGTTTAATTTATTTTAATACACTTTAAAAAATATAATTTTCAAATTCAGGTAAAAAGACGTGTATTATTTTGAAATAATACATCAGAATTGCTAAAAAAAACTGGCTATAGAGTCATAAATACAAATTAATTTAATTTTGTCAGGCTATACAGTATTATCTTGACAGAGTGTCAGGAAAAACAGTATAACTATTAAACTGATTCTTTTCAACTCTATTTTTTTCATCAATCATGCAGAGAAAGAGTCAACCTACAACGCAAATACAAAAAGTTAACAATATGTGGCCTGCATCAAATGTTACGAATTTTCAAATATTCAAAACGCTTTTTCTCGAAACTCACTTTTTTGAGATAATACCCTCTGACTATTCATGTGCGACATGTCAGCACGTCAGACTGTACACTTTCGTTGTAAAGTCACCGGTAACGTAACGGAGTAGAGTGCTATCGTGTAAGCCTGGACGTGCTGTCGTGTGTACATTGGTGAATTTATAGTAGCAATACCACTCGCTAACGGTGAAGAAAAACATCGTGAGGAACCTAAGCGTATGAGTATACCCTCAAACGCGTAAATCGCCAATCTGCATTGAGGACACGTGGTGAGTAAGCTGGAACTCTCTCTCTTAGAGAAGGCCTTTGCCCAGCTAGCAACATTGTACGGTCGGCCAGTCACAGATTCTCCATGGCAGCTCTTACAGCGCGCGGCATAAGGGCGCCAATCGAACAAAAAGGGGTATCCTAGCGTGTGGCCGACTGTACAATCGTGCTGGCTACATCTTACAGCCTACGTCTGCCCAATCTTGGGTATAGGACTTCAATGTTCGGGTTAGAAAAAACAAAAAGTGGACTGGTGGGTGACCGATGAGTATATTTTTTACGTTTTGCAACCGGTCGCGCAGTGCTTGCGCAGTTACTGCTAGATGCTTAATTAAGACGCGGCCCTATGCTAAATGAGGGGTTAATTATTTTGACCAATTTGTCAGTCTCACAATCATCCTTATACACGGTGCTACAGTTATGTCTTGTCATAGTAAGATGTAGTCTATTCAAAACTTAGGCTTTGAATCTACGTAATGTGATGATTTATACGGCGTCCAGTGGCACCTTCACTCAAACGTGCATTTAAATTCGATATCGGAACAAACGGCTTATACTGGGAGGATAACAAAATGGAGCGAAAAAATATCAGCTGTTTTATAGATTTGGCGCAGCAGATTTTTTTTCACTCCATTTTTTTCGCCACTTAGTTCAAGTTGTTTGTATTGATGAGAAGACATGCTACTTGAAGCTCCGCTATCGAATTCAAGTGCACCCTGTAGATCTGGGGCATTGTTTAGTTTAAACGGAGTACTTAGGCTTGCCCAGCACCTATACCATTTTCTCAGCTTAGTCGGCCTAGCCGCTAGCCCACAAGCTATGGTCAATTCGAGCGGAGCCAACTAAACCGCGGATTTCCTCACGAAGTTTTCCTTCACGGTTGTATTCACAACGCGAATTATACTCACCCAATTTTTCTTATCTTTTGCAACGCTTTGGACAGATAAGGAACTGATTGTGGTCGTAGCTATCAGCGGCCATTATCTGAGTTAAGGCAAAACAATTTGAAGCAAAAATCGATAGAATAGAAGCCCTTGATAGGTGTCAGAAGATTATCTTTCGTAAACCTCAGTTATTATTAACATAACACCGGCACAAAATAATTAGTTTCAACTTACATTAATTTATGAGTTAATAATCCTTGGCTAGAATCAAGCACCCCACGAAATCACTTTCTCGAAACTCATAAACTCAATAAACAAAGTTTTGGGCTGTTCTTCCAAAATCCAAGGCACACGAACGAAAACTAAAGTTAAAAAACAAAACAAAAAAACAAAATGGCGTCCGCTCCCGTTCGCAACTCGAATACGAATACGAAAAATTTTAAATTCAAAATCGGAACTTGCCGCGACCAGTTTTACACGGTCGATGATGTTTCATACCTTTACCTTTAGACGCCTTCTTTTCATACAAGTGCGGGGGCTGAAGTAGGTCTTTTGCTCTGGTTACCTGCGTATACATGGCCAAGTTTTTGATGCGCCTTCGTTATTGGATTTTGGACCTCATGAGGGTTGAAATAAAGGTGATGTAGGATGTAAATACAACTTTGTAGATTATATTATCGCTGGAGTCTATCGTTGTGATAAGAAATACAGTATGTCCTTTTTACTCGACTGCCGAAAAGGACGGATCTAATTAATTAGGTTCAATTTCAGGTTCTGTACTTAATGTAGGTTTTAATTAAGGATATTAAACCTTTTAATAGTAGGTATATGCAGACGTACTAATTGCTTATAATTGATTCAATGTAACTTATTTCTTGGAAAGGGTCTTTGGGGTTAAAATAACCGCGGTCCGACCCGGAAATTGAAGGCGTATATTTATGTATTTTTGTTGTGTGTAGTTATTTTCTTCACAAGTATGAGATCGCAGCTTCGATTCCCGTGGTGGTTTTTATTCTTGTGTGAGATTTTAGCAAAAAAAAAACGCATTAAAAAAAAATTTTTTTTTATTGGCGTCGTTAATCGACGGGGTATCCTCCTCTTAAGGCGCTGGGCATAGTGAATTAGCCCGCGCGCAAAGAAAAATGCACAAAATCGATTCCTGTATCAACTACACAAAAAAAAACGAAAATGTTCACATATCAAACCCTAGAATTAGTTGAGACCTATCTAACACAGCCAGTTTCATGTTGACATCCATAACAGATTGCAAGATATTTTGCTTGAAAAAAAGTGCGCCACTAAAATATTTTTTTTCAAGCAAAATATCTTCAAAATGTTTATGAATGTCAACACCTTAAGCGCCTTAACAGCAATAACCGAAAAATAATAAAATATTTAGTACCTAAGTATTTTTAACCCCCGACATAAAAAGAGTTGTGTTATAACTTTATAAGTTTGACCGCTATGTGTGTCTGTCTATCTGTGTGTGTGTCTGTGGAACCGTAGTAGCTCCTAACCTAAACGGGTGAACCGATTTGGATGCGGTTTTTTTAATTATTTCAAAGCTAGTTTTCTAGCGAGTGTTCAAATCGGTTCAGCCGTCTATGAGTTAAGCTAATTTTAAGCTAAAATGTCGGGGGTACTTGTAATGTTTAATTTAGTATTTATTATTATATGAGCATCCAACCATAGAGCAACACCTGTATATAATTTCTTCTGCTCGAGTGTGCGTAACATTCTGTATAAACTAACACATGGGCAATGTATGTTCACAGGTGATTACAAACTATACTCTTCACCTTTTACATAGGAAATGTAACTCTATTTTCCATACGGTAGAGTCGAATACAAAGGCGAATGA
Organism: Zelleria hepariella; assembly: GCA_949319315.1. Classification (NCBI taxonomy): domain Eukaryota; kingdom Metazoa; phylum Arthropoda; class Insecta; order Lepidoptera; family Yponomeutidae; genus Zelleria; species Zelleria hepariella. Next base: position 728,764 of record OX439385.1, read on the forward strand.
TAACTTAGCAGATTCTTTGTAAAAAGCGATACAACTAGAGTTTGTAAAGGGATATGGACTTAATGTTGTAGTGGATAGAAGTGTATTTTAAACATGGTGCTATGTTTTGTGCGATACTGTCCAAGCGTGACAGTTTGAGGGGAAAGAATATGGTTCTTCGTCGAAAATAAACTGTTTGCGACCTTTCAAGATAATATACAAGGTGTTACAAAAGATCCTAACTCTTTTTACGGGATAATAGCACCCGGTGATCACAACCTATTTTTTTTAAATCTATGATGTTCCATTGATTTTTTAATTAATAAAATGTGAACGCTGTGGTGGGAGAAAAGTTATTATTATTATACTTTATTGCACACACAAATAAAAATAGAGGACAATACATAAGAAAACACATGTACGGTGGGCCACAGTCACAGATACCCCATGGCAGCTCTTAACGCGCGCGGCATAAGGGCGCCAATCGAACAAAAAGGGGTATCTTTGGGCGAGGCCGGCTGTACAAAGGAAAGCTTATCTCTGTAAGGGATTTCTTCCAGCAAACCTTGGGGGATCGAAACTGGTGTGAAAAACGGGCGTGCATGATGTGCACAAATATACTACTTAAACAATGTGTTAAAAAATGAAAGTATTTTTTGTAATAATGTTTTGATTTACGTTTATTATACTGTTTTAACAACTCAAAGTTATGCAAGTTGTGGTGTCTAAATAAATGATTATTCTATTCTATTCAAATGCAATCATACACACACAGACAATCATATTTTCAAATTTGAGCTTAATACCAAAAACAAAAAAGTTATAAAAAATTTCAATTTGAGGTTAAATAATAAAAATTGTTTTTTTTTTTCAACTTTTTTTACAGATATGACATCTTGTTGACCGGTAGGTTACACCCTGTAAAAAGAGGATGTTTTGTAACACGTTGTATTATTCAAACGCCTGCAAAAAGGTGTAAAGCCAATTGTATCACAGACGCTTCACTTACTTTTACTACTCTATTTACTAAAAATGGACAGGCGTAGATGTAAAACTCTACCAGCTTTACTAATAATGTTTTTAACCCCCGACATAAAAAGAGGGGCGTTATAAGTTTGATCACTATGTGTGTCTTTCCGCCAGTCTGTCTGTTTGTGTGTCTGTCTGTGTCACCGTGGCTCTTATGATTCTACCGTGGCTCTTATGGCTCTCTTGATTTTATTTTATTGTTTTTTTTTAATTTTTAATAATTTATTGATTTTATTCTGACATTTTATATTAATGACAACTAACTGTTATTTCAATGAATAATTTTTCCTTCTGTATTTTAGTCATATGTAATTAATCGTGTAAGAATTTAGTACAAAACGATGGATTTTTTAAGCATTTTTTATTTATCCATGACAAACATAAATATTATACAACTTGACATGTAACTTAATCCTATTTTATGAATAAATATGTCTATGTATTGTATATGTCTTAAACGGTTGAACCGATTTGGACGCGGTTTTTTCATTAGAAAAAATAGAAGTTAAAAACTAAAAACCGACTACTAAAAGGCTTAAAACAAGACCTGCTTATCCTTAAAATAGACTCATAGAATCGTAGTCGGAGGCCATCGGTATATCAAATGCAAATGTGGTGTCCTCCGACTACGATTAAAATGGATAAATCTATGAGTCTATTTTAAGGATAAGCAGGTCTTGTTTTAAGCCTTTTAGTAGTCGGGTTTTAGTTTTTAACTTCTATTTTTTTTTTAGCTTTTTAGTTAATCATTTTGGACGATCATCCAGAATAGACCCAAGAACGGCAAAAAAAAACACATTTTGGTATTTTTTGTTCTGTTCGTTATGTTGACGTTACATGTTTTATACATTTTTGAAAAGGTATTTTAAAGCCCTTTCATTTGATATCCATGACGATGGTATTCGATAATTTATATTTTAGGTCCACCACTTTAGGGCGCAGCACAGCGGCCATCTTGGTTTTTTTCACAATTAAACTATCTTAAGTTACCTGGGCGATTGAGACGAATCCAAAAACACCTCATTTGTTGAAATCGTCCTAGTAGCTTAGGCTCTGCGAGGGAACAGATGAACACACAAACATACCCACATACATACCCACATACATACACACATACATACATACATACATACATACATACATAAGCTGCTAAAATCATAACCCTCCTTTTTGCTTCGCGTAGTCGGGTAAAAACAGGTCATTGTGGTAGTTGTCAATGTCAGTGGCCCGTTTTCAAAGCACAAAGGACCACGGGCACATTAGTATGAAGTCTGGGCCCACTGACAGTTGACACTTGATGAAAAAGTTTACATTGCCGGACCTCAATAAAAAGCATGTCAAATGAAAGCTCTTGAAGAGTACTTCAATTTATTCTATGGCAGCTTAGTCAAAATCGAGCGCGAAAGTGGTGTTTTGGGCACATTTGTCCCATTTTATAAAGATTGTCGGACCTCAATAAACTTGATGTCAAATGAAAGCTCTTGAAGAGTACTTCAATTTATTCTATAGCAGCTTAGTCAAAATCGAGCGCGATAGTGGTGTTTTGGGCACATTTGTCCCATTTTATAAAGATTGTCGGACCTCAATAAACTTCATGTCAAATGAAAGCTCTTGAAGAGTACTTCAATATATTCTATGACAGCTTAGTCGAAATCTAGCGCGAAAGTGGTGTTTTGGGGATGGGCATATTGGGCCCACTGACAGTTGACACTGTCGGACCTCAATAAACTACATGTCAAATGAAAGCTCTTGAAGAGTACTTCAATATATTCTATGACAGCTTAGTCGAAATCTAGCGCGAAAGTGGTGTTTTGGGCACATTTGTCCCGTTTTATAAAGATGGTCGGACCTCAATAAACTTCATGTCAAATGAAAGCTCTTGAAGAGTACTTCAATTTATTCTATGGCAGCTTAGTCGTAATCTAGCGCGAAAGTGGTATTTTGGGGATGGGCATATTGGGCCCACTGACAGTTGACACTGTCGGACCTCAATAAAATTCATGTCAAATGAAAGCTCTTGAAGAGTACTTCAATATATTCTATGACAGCTTAGTCGAAATCTAGCGCGAAAGTGGTGTTTTGGGCACATTTGTCCCGTTTTATAAAGATGGTCGAACCTCAATAAACTTCATGTCAAATGAAAGCTCTTGAAGAGTACTTCAATTTATTCTATGGCAGCTTAGTCGAAATCTAGCGCGAAAGTGGTGTTTTGGGGATGGGCATATTGGGTTCACTGACAGTTGACACTGTCGGACCTCAATAAACTTCATGTCAAATGAAAGCTCTTGAAGAGTACTTCAATATATTCTATGACAGCTTAGTCGAAATCTAGCGCAATAGTGGTGTTTTGGGGATGGGCATATTGGGCCCACTGACAGTTGACACTGTCGGACCTCAATAAACTTCATGTCGAATGAAAGCTCTTGAAGCGCACTTCATTTTATTCCATGGCAGCTTGGTCAAAATCTAGCGCGAAAGTGGTGTTTTGGGCACATTTGTCCCATTTTATAAAGATGGTCGGACCTCAATAAACTTCATGTCAAATGAAAACTCTTTAAGAGTACATCAATTTATTCTATGGCAGCTTAGTCGAAATCTAGCGCGAAAGTGGTGTTTTGGGCACATTTGTCCCGTTTTATAAAGATGGTCGGACCTCAATAAACTTCATGTTAAATGAAAGCTCTTGAAGAGTACTTCAATTTATTCTATGGTAGCTTAGTCGTAATCTTGCGCGAAAGTGGTATTTTGGGGATGGCCATATTGGGCCCACTGACAGTTGACACTGTCGGACCTCAATAAAATTCATGTCAAATGAAAGCTCTTGAAGAGTACTTCAATATATTCTATGACAGCTTAGTCGAAATCTAGCGCAAAAGTGGTGTTTTGGGGATGGGCATATTGGGCCCACTGACAGTTGACACTGGCGGACCTCAATAAACTACATGTCAAATGAAAGCTCTTGAAGAGTACTTCAATATATTCTATGACAGCTTAGTCGAAATCTAGCGCGAAAGTGGTGTTTTGGGCACCTTGGTCCCGTTTTATAAAGATGGTCGGACCTCAATAAACTTCATGTCAAATGAAAGCTCTTGAAGAGTACTTCAATTTATTCTATGGCAGCTTAGTCGAAATCGAGCGCGAAAGTGGTATTTTGGTGATGGGCATATTGGGCCCACTGACAGTTGACACCGTCGGACCTCAATAAACTTCATATCGAATGAAAGCTCTTGAAGAGTACTTCAATTTATTCTAAGGCAGCTTAGTCAAAATCGATACAAAACACCACTTCCCCAAAACACCACTTGCGCGCTAGATTTCGACTAAGCTGCAGTAGAATAAATTAAAGTACTCTTCAAGAGCTTTCATTTGACATGAAGTTTATTGAGGTCCGACAGTGTCAACTGTCAGTAGGCCCAATATGTCCATCCCTAAAACACCACTTTCGCGCTGGATTTCGACTAAGCTGCCATAGAATAAATTAAAGTACTCTTCAAGAGCTTTCATTTGACATGAAGTTTATTGAGGTCCGACAGTGTCAACTGTCAGTGGGCCCAATATGTCCATCCCTAAAACACCACTTTCGCGCTGGATTTCGACTAAGCTGCCATAGAATAAATTAAAGTACTCTTCAAGAGGTTTCATTCAACACCAGTTTCATCACGCATGTTCGAACAATCTTCATAAATGGAACAAAATATGCCCAAAACACCACTTTCGCGCTCGATTTTGACTACGTCGCCATTGAATAAATTGAAGTACTCTTCAAGAGCTTTCATTTGACATGAAGTTTATTGAGGTCCGACAATCTTTATAAAATGGGACAAATGTGCCCAAAACACCTTTTTAGCGCTCGATTTTGACTACGTCGCCATAGAATAAATTGAAGTACTTTTCAAGAGCTTTCATTTGACATAAAGTTTGTTGAGGTCCGACAATGTAAAATTTTTCATCAAATGTCAACTGTCAGTGGGCCCAATGTGCCCATGGTCCAAAGCACTTCATAGATGGCGTTTATAGGAATGGACATAGAAGAACCGAGTCGTGCGTGACTGTAAAATATTCAGCTTTTTACTATCAGTTGAAAACATTTCCACTGATAAAGTGTTTTTCAATTAATAGTTATTAATTGATTACCGTTTGACATGAAATCATGAATCAGACAGTTGTCACGTGTCATGTAATTTCTACTATTGTTTTTAGAAAACGTGAGTTTAGTTTTATTTTCTTCATTAATATTTGTTCATCATGTCATGAAGATATTCATATTTTATAGGAAAAAAAAATAAATGATGTGGATAATAAAAAAAAGGTGCAGGTCGCAAGTGTCACGCTTCGGTTCTTCTAGCTTCGAGCTTCCGTTATTCGAGCTACAGTTTTTCGAGCTTCAGTAGCGGACTCAGTTGCCCAATACAGTTGTACGTGTAGTTGTACGTGGCTTAGGGCGGGTCTTGCGATTATTGATGTACGCTTGGAAACATTCCCACTCCCGGCAATGTTTCCACTGGCAATGTTCCCGGAAAGTTTCCGAAAGTTTCCCAATGTTTCCATAAATTCCCAGTGATATTTTTTTTGTTAATTCATGCTAAATCTTAAATTATCGCGTTGGTTAGTCAAGTGACATGCATATTTGCATAAGTGTCTTGTCCTTGCAGTGTTGCCACATGGAGACTGCATGAAATCGGTGTTTCATTAAAAATTCCATCTTAAATCCGTACTACCTATGAAATTCGTATGAATTATGTGTTTAGTAACTTATTATTTGGTGTATAAAGAATCCAAAACCATTTACAAGTCAAAAAACAATATTGAAATATCCAAAGTTTAGAGCAAAGTTCCCGTTAAATTCCCAGTTGGGGGAACATTGCCGGCAATGTTTCCGGCAATATTTGCAGCGATTGGCAATGTTCCCGGGAACGGAACATCAATACTTGCGATATATGCGTTTGGCTTCAAAATATTTTAGCCGAGCCTCCTCAAAGTGGTTTGTGCCGTGAAAGTTTTTGATATACAGAGAGTGGATTAGTATATCTCCTTAGGCCAGACCTTGAGGTAGTCCTCCCTCATACTACTACCTACTGCTTTTTCGACAATTCGGAACCCAAAGTTTTTTGTTCGAAAGTCCGTTATTGGCTTATTCAAAACTTTTGGCTATTATAAGAAACTAATTTCAATATTTATTTTGGTTCAGTAGTTTGGATTTTACAACGTTTCAAAGATACAGTTTTATGACGTCACGCGACGGTCTGCATACTGTTGGCGGTCATAGGAACAAAACATTTTAGCGCATAAAAACAAAACTACTGGGCCAAAATAAAAAATATTGAAATTAGTTTCTCAATATTGTCTAAAGATAAGATTAAGCCAATAAGTGCTGTTGCGGCTACCCCGATACTGTAGTGCGTCAGCAATGTTTATGTATGCCTACACAGACGGATCTAAGGCCATTATTCGTAAAAAAACGGCGTCACTTCTTCGCAGAGTAAGGGATAGTAGCAACAGCATCCTGAAAGCGATAGCTGATAATTTTGCGTGCCCTTTAATGTACCACTTTGTGCGTACCACAAAATCAAATCTAACTTTTAAGTACTAACATAGGATAAGCATACTAACTGTTTTGGACCATTGTTGTCTGTTTAATAAATGAATTATTATTATAATAACGGACTTTCGAACAAAAAACTTTGGGTTCCGAATTGTACCCCTCCAGGGACATAGCGTGATGCGAAGCCGTATCTTCATTTCGTCCAAGGTCGCGACGTCTCTCGCCCAGTCCGGTACGCAACCCAGCTCGTTCCCACAACAATTTGTTTGTAATCGCGTTCGAGAGATTGGACTGGGAGGTTTTGATACTTGCAAGTGCCAGGGCCTAAAGCCTGGGGCCTTAGCCTGTAACGTAATGGTGCCAAAATGGGCTCCCAGTTGACAGCTTCAATTACGATTTATTAAAGCTGTCGGTCCTTTTAATTATTTGGTAGTACACACGACAGCACGTCGACCTTTACACGCTAGCACTCTACTCGGTTACGTTACGGGCGACTTTACAACAATGGTGAACAGTCTGACGTGCTGTCGTGTGTACACGGTCTATGTCTGTCTGTCTGTCTGTATGAACACGATAAACGCGAACACCGCTGAATAGTTTTCAACCAAACTTAACATGGTTGTAACTCACGTTTCTGGGCATAACAGTTCTCTGGTTGTAGGAGAGAAACGAGAAAACCCCGGTTTTGCCATCAGCACGCCATTGCGTTACAGGCTACGGCCCAGTACAATACGTGCCACGAAAGAAGAGACTTGACCGCGTCTCCTGCGCTGTCTGTCTCCCGCCCCGATGAAGCCTAAGTTTTTATTTATCATCATCATCAGTCTGTTAATACCCACTGCTACCTCTCACGATCCCGTGCCAGACGCAACCACAGGGCCCTTAGCCTGTAACACAATGGTGCCAAAATGGGCTGTCAGGTGACGACTTCAATTACGATTTGCTAACGCTGTCTGTCCTTTTAATGTTTTTGTAGTACAGCAAAGAATATTAAGAGTCTAATCCTAGAGGATTAGTTCGCTGGTTGTAGGAGAACAACGAAAAAATCCCGGTTTTGTCCTTCTACCTAGGACGCCATTGATACGCCATTGTGTTACAGGCTAAGGGCCCTGGGCCCTTAGCCTGTAACGCAATGGCGGGTCAATAGCATCCCGGCAGAAGGACAAAACCGGGCTCTCCTCGTTTTTCTCCTACAACCAGAGAAGTAATCCTCTAGAATTAGAATCAAAATATTCTTTGATGTACTACAAAAACATTAAAAGGACAGACAGCGTTAGCAAATCGTAATTGAAGTCGTCGCCTGACAGACCATTTTGGCACCATTGTGTTAGAGGCTAAGGGCCCTGTTTTTCAGCTACTTGGGCTATGTCGTCGGACCATCTGGCTGATGGTCTGCCCCTCTCTCTTCCCCTCTAGGTGTCATTACGAAGATGTAAAAGCCATTTTTTTTTTTTTTTTTTTAGGTAGAGAAACCCCTTCGGGTACCCGCCGCCTTCGGGGGAGGCGGCGGGTTATGTGGTGAACACTAAAACTCCACCGGTGTCCTTCTCAGGCATCTGTGGGGGGTCGCGGGAAATCGGGGACGAATACAACCGCAACCCCACACTGCCCGGCCGTTTCCGGCCTCCTCTCGGGGGACGAGGACGTCCCCCAGCTAGTGCTTCTGCACTTTACGACGGCGCGCGACACCGACGCGCCGTCGTCCTCTCGGGGCCGCTGATGGATACGGAGGGCCCCCGCCCCCCGCACCCACGACCCCAAGGTGTCACCCACGCGTTGCGTGAGCAACACTCTCGACGCCACGGGCCGCCTGCCCCAGCGTCGAGGGATTTTTTATAGAGGTGGTCTCCTCGCGGTCCGGCCGGCTAAGGCCAGACCCTCGGTCCCAGTACTCCATCGGGATTACGATATACTTCCGCGCACCCAGCACCACTCTAAAAGTAGAGCGGGTGGTACGCCGTGCTCGCGCCGAGTGGGTTAGCACAGGGCACGAGCACTCCCTCCCGTCAGGTTATTAGCCGTCGAGCAATGAAATCCCACAAGGAGAAGTTATTGCCCGACGCCCAGGGTGCACCGGCCCGCCCACTGGTTTTCTCCAGATTCCACCATCCATCCAGACAAAGCCAGCAGACGAGCACACGAGGAGGTTACCTGACCCAGCACCCCAAGATGTAAAAGCCTAAGTTGTTATCACTTTTTATTTTTAACCAGGTGTATTTGTTGAAGTCAACATATAAATATTTTGCATGTAGCAATTTTTTTTTTGTATTTTCTAACATTGGCCACATTGTTTTCGCCTTCTGCTTCCATGCTCGATCTACACAGGACGATCGCTCTATTAAATTAAATCCATAATATTGTTAACTTCAGTGCCCGGTCACCAAACATTGTAGGTACAGTCGGCAACACGCTAGGATACCCCTTTTTGTTAGATAAGCGCCCTTATGCCCGCGCGGTAAGAGCTGCCATGGGGTATCTGTGACTGTGGCTCACCGTACAGTGTTTAACTGTACCCAAGCCTGCCCCCTTAGCACGCTACCATTTAACACTACTATGGTGACAGTTAACAGTGGCTAAGGTGACAGTTGAGGGTAGACAAAAGGCCAGCGTGCTGAGGGGGCAGGACTATTAATTTAACCGCCAAAGCCATTCCAACCACCAGCTACAACCCTAAATACAGTCTACCTCTACCTACACCTTTCAGTATTTTCAAATTCTCAAGTATCAAGACGTTTTGCTCCAGTTAGCCTACAAAGTACAGTCGTCGTAAAAAGTGACCGTAAACTAAAACGTGGCGTAATGTCAATAATTACCTCCATTCGGACGATACGCGCATCTCCGCAGCTTTGGACCAGAAACACACGCATAGGACAGAAGAATTGCTTCACCATCATCATCATGAATGTGTCTGTTTGTGGAACCGTAGCTCTTAAGGCCCAAATCTAGGCAAACTAGCGCCGCAAATGGAAAAAAAAAACATATCTTCTTTTTGGATGCTTTTCTTGCTAAAAACTCTTCATTAGGTTAAAAGTGGCCACTTTTGCCAATAAAAGATTTTATTCATAGGTTCTAGGATCTAGAATTTAAACCTTAGGTCCTAAAATAGCTGTTAAGCCTCGCGTTAATATGAAGAGTTTTTAGCAAAAACCGCATCCAAAAAGAAGATATGATTTTTTTTCCATTGGCGGCGCTATTTGCGCCTAGGTTTTCATATTAAACGTGAGAACCGATTTGGATGCGTTTTTTTAAATTCGAAAGCAGGATTTCTAGCGAGTGTTTTTGTTTTCTGAGATCACCTACTTGAGCTCGAGCTTGAGCTGATGACTATTAATGCCACCCTTATTCCGCATCGGGCCATCTGTGTCTATTCTAGTTTGTGTTACTCGCGGAGGGTGCAACATTTTCGTTAAGGCTTTATGCTCGCGATGTTACAAGACTTACAACAGCGACCATTATTTAGTTTGTAAACTTAAGTATCGGTTTTGTTTGTACACTGCTTTGACCTTAAACTGATGATGAGCTTGAATGTGCTTTTCTTTCTTTAGTTAGGGCAGATGTGCGGAAGACATCAATATTTTGGCATAAAAAATCTTTCTTCAGGAATTATGGTTGACAATAGTTGCTGAGTACAGTCAGCCAAATTAATGAAATGAAATGAAATGAAATTGAAATGTTTATTATTAATGTGTTCAAAAAATACAAGATACAAGATTTCTGGTGTACAATAAGGTGTTCTCTATCTATCTTTACATTTTGTTGTGCGACATGGTACTCACGGTAGGCAAAAAAACCTGTGTTGTTAATACCAGTGCCTTCCTCCAGTGATACATTGTTTTTATTTTATTACAGTGGCGGGTATCTTGACGCGTTATAGTAAAATACAAGTTAACAAATCTGAGAAAAAACTACTTAATAATTCTAGTAGAAAAATAATGGGCTTAGGGCACTCTATGAAAGTGTCTGTTGCCATATCCAGGCTATGAAATAGCCAGTATTTAATGGCGCAATAAATAAAATCGACTTCACTGGTGAAAAAGTAGACTGTTATTAAGACGCCATAGGTCTCACAACTAGCACCGCCAATGAAAAAAAAAACATATCTTCCTTTTGGATGCGTTTTTAGCAAAAAACGCTCCTGCGATTTCTCAATGCGGGGCTTAACTATTTTTAGGACCTAAGGTTTGGATTCCAGCTAAAAACGCATCCGAAAGGAAGATATGTTTTTTTTTTTCATTGGCGGCGCTAGTTGTGAGACCTATGGCGTCTTAAGCTACTGGACAGATTCCAAGTCGCTCTCCGTTGAGAAGTACCGTTTTCCGAAGTTATACGCAGAACTTCACCATTTATATAAGGGAATACCCTTTTTCAAACAAAAAAGAATCATCAAAATCGGTTCACGCCCGTGTCGAAGAGTTCTGTGTGGCCCGTGTTGAACCATACTGCGAGAATTTTGATCCATGCTGCTCCATACATTTGGTAGATTTGGTATTTTAGTATGGAACAGCTGATATTTTCGTGATTTCGCACTAGGCCCCATAGTAAATGGTGCTTGAGTTAGGCCACTTCAGCAAGGGCGTCGCCAAGGGGGGGCAGGGAGGGGCAGCTGCCCCCACCTAGAGATTCTAAAAAAGTTGCCAAATATAATGCAACCAAAGTACTAAGTCTTTGAGTTAATTTGCTTGAAGTTCAAGCCTTGAACAATCATTCCCGTACGTCGAAACTCGAATGAATTCACCAATTCCACTCCTAATATTCCGTACGCTCAACTACGCTCTGGCTGTAGATGTAAGGCTCGTAGTACAAGTGAAAAGCTTCATGTGCTGTCGACTTTACCTACAATTCATACCTACTTTTCTCATTCATAGAGAATGAGAAAAGTATGAATTGTAGTAGGTAAAGTCAACTTGCCCCCCCCTGCGCCATCGGCTGGCGACGCCCTTGCACTTCAGTATTACATGTCCTTTTTGTAACACCTCTATAGCCTTCAGATACGGATCTGTTTAACCATGTTTACCCAAATACTCTTAATAACTTTCAAGGATAACTTACAAAACGCAACAAGCATCAAGCTAGTGTTTAACCAAAATAATACACACTCTACATACTAATTATTAAGTTTGTGAGAAGAAAAATAACAATAGCCCAATGAGAGCGGTAGTGGCTGATTTGGTAAGACCTCGGCCTTTTAATAACAGGGGTCCAAGTTCGATGCCCGGTTGCGCCTTGCACAAATGCACACTCCATGTACATACATTATAACTATTTACTTGCGACTTCTTGAAATTCCCGTGACTTCCCTAAGAAAATGTATGTAAGTTATATGTAGCCTGTACAATTGCGTACATGTCCCAGTAGCTGGGCAAAGGCCTTCGCTTAGAGAGCGAGTTTGAGCTTAATCACCACGCGTCAAGGGTATAATGCCTCATAAGCTCAGGTTTCATCACGATGTTTTCCTTTACAGTTCTCGAATTCTTAAATTGATTATAGAATAGAAAAGAAAAATATTTATTTATAATCCAAAACACACATTAGGTACAACAAGACATAGATATTAACACGTTACAGACATTGTGTGAGTTGTCTATAAAAAGGATCTGGCTCAGCATATAGTTACGGGTATTCTAAAGATACCTTAGGAATACCCGCAACGCAAATTAATAAGACACCGAGACGCTGGTATTCTGCCAGATCCTACCTCCTAACATTGACTAAATAGGCTGTACATTGCAAAAGCCAACTAAGTACGAATAAAAATTAAAAACTAAATGAAATCCCAAGTTTTACGGAGTATAAAACAAAAGGCTAAAAACAAGAAACTAAAAGCTTTTGGCGAGAATCGATTGCATTCTTAAGTTCTAGGATCTGGAATCCAAACCCTAGGTCCTAAAAATAGTTAAGCCTCGCGTTGAGAAATCGCAGGAGCGCCCTTTGCAAAAAACGCCTCCAAAAAAAGACATGATCCTTCCTTCATTGGCGGCGCCAGTTGTGAGACGTATTTCATCTTAAGGGCTATTTTCGAGAGTTTTTGACGCTCGGAGGTTGAGTGGAATTTTTACATAACATTAAGTGAATCGAGCGATAAATCTCGATACGGTGGTTCATCATCATCATCATCATCAGCCCACCTCTGCCCACTGCTGGGCCTTTTGCAGCTGGCGCCACCTCTCACGGTCCCTCGCCATCCGCATCCATGGACCTTCCGCCGACACAACGATGTCGCCCGACCATCGGGCTGCTGGTCCACCTACCGACCACCGTACAGGAGCCTCAATAGGCTCCCAGTTGTAGGCTTAATTTTTTTATGCAGCTTGCATATGTCATACTGCAGGGCAAAGACCTCCCCCCTCTTAGGCCAGATTTTACGGTTCTGCGCCACCTCCGACCACTCCGGCAAATATTTGTCGAGATCATCTCGCCATCTTTGTCTTGGTCGGCCTCGTCTTCGGTGTCTTCAATTGGGAAGGCAAAGTTTTTTGTTCGAAAGTCCGTTATTGGCTTAATCTTATCTTTAGACAATATTGAGAAACTGATTTCAATATTTTTTATTTTGGTTCAGTAGTTTGGATTTTACAACGTTTCAAAGATACGGTTTTATGACCTTCACGCGACGGTCTGCATACTGTTGGCGGTCATAGGAACAAAACATTTTAGCGCATAAAAACAAAACTACTGGACCAAACTAAAAAATATTGAAATTAGTTTCTTAATATTGTCTAAAGATAAGTTTAAGCCAATAACGGACTTTCGAACAAAAAACTTTGCCCACCCAATTACGATTTATTAATGCTGTCTGTGCTTTTAATGTTTTTCTAGTTTTAGAGATTCTAGATTCTGATTCTAATTTTAGAGCTCCCTGCCCCATGCGGCCCATGCTAAGCTATTTGCTAGACACTCAGCGGTGGCACCGAAAACAAAATATAGCTTATCAAAAAAAACCGGCCAAGTGCGAGTCGGACTCGCGCACGTAGTTCCGTATCATTATTTATAAAAACGGCATAAAAATCACGTTGTCTGTATGGGAGCCCCCTTAAATATTTACTTTATTAGTCTTTTTTGTTATAGCGGCAACAGAAATACATCATCTGTGAAAATTTCAACTGTTTAACTATCACGGTTCATGAGATACAGCCTGGTGACAGACGGACAGACGGACACACGGACAGACGGGGAGACGGACAGACGGGGAGACGGACAGACGGACAGACGGACAGACGGACAGACAGACAGACAGACAGACAGCGGAGTCTTAGTAATAGGGTCCCATTTGTTACTCTTCGGGTACGGAACCCTCAAGAAGCGACCATCAAATCGATCCAATTTGGAAAATAATATGAATTATAAAAACATCATCAATAGAGATCACATACAAGTAATTATTAGTATAGTATCAATTAGGATTGACCACTCAATTGGTCCCAAAACCATTGTTATAGATTACGCAACAAAACAGAGTGTATTTTTGACCTTTACATCCGTAGAGTAGACGCAATTGCAGAGGAATCACGACATAATACTTAAATCTGTTAGCAAATATACTTTTGGGATAATTAATAATGATATTGTCTTTACAGTTATTTGTCCATTGCCGATGATTTATTACTTCTTCTCGGGTTTTCTCACGATGTCTTCCATAACAAAAAAAAATAATGATCCGCGATATTCGCGATAGTTTGAATCGAAACCACATAGAAACGCGTTTATGGGGTGTACTATGAAAGCATACATCATCATCATCATCATCAGCCTGTTGACTTGAAACCCACTGCTGAGTCAAGGCCTCTTCATGCTCACGCCACCTCTCACGATCCTGCGCCAGACGCAACCACTGCTTTCCGGCTACTTGGGGAGAGATCGGTTGGGAGACTACCAGCCACATGGTCGATGACATAGCCCAAGAAAGCATTTATTTCCTGAAAATCCCTGAAATGCCCTCAAGAGCCCTATCTTTCTACACCCCCTTCGATAAAAGGCTACAAGGCACCCGGATTAATTAATAATGACAGTCTCAATGACTTTCTAAAGGCCCGTTTTCAAAGAACAAATTCAAAACATTTCATAGATGGCGCTTTAGACGTGCTCATACAAGAACCGGGACACGACTGTAAAATTTCGCGTTGCAAAGATTAATTTTAACGCGTTCCGGTTCTTCTAAGGCCACGTCTGTAATAGCTTTCAATTTGTGTTTGGAAAATGGCTCATTGCAAAGTACTCAAAAGCATTTCGGTGCTCTAGTTATAGAAAGCTCCTTGAACTCTGTTTAAACTCAGTTTAAGTAGAGTTTAGTAGGTGTCGACTGTCGATAAAACAGTGCATGTCTTGATTTGAATATCCCTCCCTTCATATCAAAACATGCACTGCTTTATCGACAGTCTGAACTCTGTTTAAACAGAGTTTAAGTAGCGTTCTAGAATTCCACCCAAGGTCTCTTTAGCGGTATGAGGTCTGGGGGGCCTGCATTCGAAGAAAAAATCTCATTTTGCGGCAAATGTCACATCTCCTATTCTCACGAAGTCATCCTTGACTTGGCACGAGATTTCTGTTTTATGTTTGCCTTTTTCGCTCGACTCGAGTGGTCGGGAGCAGTCGAGATCGAAATGATATGAGACTTTTCTTCGAGATGTGTCGAATGCGAGATTCTCGACAATTAGCCCCCAGACCGGGCGTCTTCGGGGTGGCGGAAAGAGTGCGGGAGGCGCGTCATGTCTCTACTTTCGTGACACGGACTGTAACAGTCTTTACTTTGTATCTATTTCACCAATAAAAGTAAAGTTGCTCAGTTCACCCCTGGGAACGGCTATAATTCGACCAATTCACTGTCTCTGATTAGTTTTGTTTTAACAAAGTCTGCCATTGCATTACCGCCGTGCATATATTGAATCGTGGGATTCGAGATACGGTTGCGTGGATACGACGCAGCGACGACTACGATACTTGGTCACCTTATAGATGGAGAGCTGGTGACCAATCGAGATATTTTTTCGTACAAGGCTAGG
This sequence comes from Zelleria hepariella, assembly GCA_949319315.1. NCBI lineage: Eukaryota > Metazoa > Arthropoda > Insecta > Lepidoptera > Yponomeutidae > Zelleria > Zelleria hepariella. The sequence goes on from OX439385.1 coordinate 744,307, forward strand.
AGTTGGTAGGCTGATAGAGTAGACTTCGCTGAGTCTGGGAAAAATATTTTTTTGAACCGGTCGCGGTTGAAAGTTAGATTTTTTCGACTTTGAAAGTTACACTCTAACTATTACACTATACTACAGGGTGCAATCGCATTCGATAGCGAAACTTTAAGATGAAATACGACGCACAACTAGCGCCGCCAATAAAAAAAACATATCTTTTTTTTTTATGCGTTTTTAGCAAAAATCGCTCCTGCGATTTCTCAACGCGAGGCTTAACTATTTTTAGGACCTAAGGTTTGGATTCTAGATCCTGGAACTTTACTTAAGAATATAATCCTGTAATCCAAACCTTAGGTTCTAAAAATAGTTTAGCTTCGCGTCGAGAAATCGCAGGAGCATTTTTGCTAAAAAAGAATCCAAAAAAAAGATATGTTTTTTTTTTTATTGGCGGCGCTAATTGTGAGACCTATTGCGTCTTAAGGGCGGCAATACACGTTCGATTCGCTTCCGATTTTCTGATCAGACAATCCTTAAAAATTGTGTTTCAGTCCCTCGGGTAACAATCTACAATTTTTTCACAGAGCTTTATACCAGTATTTTTGTGCTGCTTCACTAGCTATGCAATTTATTTGAGAAGAAGCATTGTAAAGAAATCCCAAGGATCTCTTGTCAATATAGAGAGTATTTTTGTAACACGTTGTATTGTAACAATAATATTTTTCATATTCACCGTTTTTTAACGAGCGGGCGAAGCGAATGAAGTTCTCCGAGTCTACTGAAACAATCCGACGCTACTATGTTTGTATGTATGTATGAATGTTCGTTCGACAAAATCTGGAGTAAATATAGGTAGTCGGATCGTCGCGAAATTTGGTAGGCGGGTAAATGAAATTAAAATATTTTTTAAGTGTGAGGGGTTGCCGAGATATGGAGTCGCGAGTTCACAGTTCGGGGCGAACTACTAGTTATATCCTGCCTAGGTGAAGATGACTTTTTATTACATTTTGAGGTCCACGGCAAATCATCGCATTGCGTAGAGCATAATTACTCTACACTGCAAGAGTCATATCCACACAACGTTCTCCGTGTCTTTATAAAAACAGTCGTGCGCTCCGTGACGCTTTTCAGTCGCCTCGTGTTTTCGCTGTCGGTTGTACGCGTGTCTGTGCGTTTGTGCGTTCGAGTTTAAAGGCGTGCACGCGACATTTGGGGTGAGTCTTTTTGAGATAAAAAAAAATCCAAAAAATAAAGTGGGTTCATGCAGTTTACCTCTCTACTTTTGATGTAGTATTTACAGACAGTCATATTTTGTGGTAGGAAAACGATTGTGTGATTATTGTTTTTATAGATGGTAAGGAACCCTTCGTGCCGACTCTCACTTGGCCGGTTTTCTTTATTTTAAGTTTTCTCTTTGTACCATACCAATAAGATACACTGGATGAAGCCTGCCTTGCTACCCATAGCACAGGATATCCTAGTTTAGGAGCTAGGGTACAAAATTTTACCTTATATTGAAATATATTTTTTTAATTTGCATTGAAATGTTTGAACTGGCTGGGCTTTTCTCTCAGAGATAAAGAAAGAGGGAGATCGGGCCTTGGTCCCGTTGAGAGTATTATTTCAGACGCTTAGGTTTCCTCACGATGTTGTAGAACCTATTTCAATATTATCATCATCACCATCAACCCACCTCTGCCCACTGTTGGGTATAGGCCTTTTTCCCCTCGCGCCACCTCTCGCGGTCCCTCGCCATCCGCATCCATGGACCCTCCGCCGCTGTGACAATGACGTCCGACCATCGAGCTGCTGGTCTTCCCACCGACCGCCGTCCATGTATGGGCCAAAAATACATTGTTACAATTCGGAAGGCAAAGTTTTTTGTTCGAAAGTCCGTTATTGGCTTAATCTTATCTTTAGACAATATTGAGAAACTAATTTCAATATTTTTTATTTTGGTTAAGTAGTTTGGATTTTACAACGTTTCAAAGATACGGTTTTATGACGTCACGCGACGGTCTGCATACTGTTGGCGGTCACAGGAACAAAACATTTTAGCGCATAAAAACAAAACTACTGGACCAAAATAAAAAATATTTAAATTAGTTTCTCAATATTGTTTAAAGATAAGATTAAGCCAATAACGGACTTTCGAACAAAAAACTTTGCCTTCCGAATTACCTACTTGCGTGATTCTTGAATCGCGCCGCAAATATTGAATTATTAAAATTCCTAAGTAGTGGTTGATTCGTTTTATTGAACCAGTGCCTCGTTGAGCGTGTTGTTAACTAACACCAATGAATAGTTAAAGGCTTTTTCAGTCAAAATTGTTACAATTGATGGATTGATTACTTCTGTCGGAAGTTTTACTGCTTGTTTATCGTTTTTGGGTTACATTTGTTGTGTTAAATTGTGTTTAATGTGTTCAGTATAACCATAGGGGTACATGAAGGTTCAAAGTTTAAGGGGCAGTGTATAAACTAAGGCGTAATGAGATGATTTATATGAACAGTCTCCAGTGGCATCTTCACTCAGACTAGATGGGTGAAGAGACCACTCGGCGCTGCAGTGCCTGGGACATTGTTTTAGATGGAGTAGGCATCTATACCATCCTGACAGCTGCTTAGTCGGCCTAGCCTACAGGAAAGACCAGTCAATACGTGTGGAGCCAACTAATCCGCGGGTTTCCTCAAGATGTTCCTTCACCGTTAGCGAGTGGTTTTGATACTTCAAATTCACAAATGTACGTAACTTTGAAGAGAAACAAAGTCATAGGTAATGCCTGCGCCGGGAATCGAACCTGGGTCTCTCGCTTCCGAGTACAATGCCCCACCCACCACACGCCTTTGACATAACACCACGGAATCTCTTCGCACCGCGAATGAAGTCGCCTTGCGCTTGCGCATCAATAGACGGGCTGGGTCATGACTCATGACAGGAATAAGGCCCGGTTTCTGAGTTGAGAAATTCACTAAGCAAATGGGTAAGTATCGTTCTGTCACGCTCTTTTGTGAGAAATCTGCTGAGACAGGACGACACTTACCCATTTGCTTAGTGAATTTCTCAACTCAGAAACCGGGCCTAAGGGTGGCATTAATAGTCGTCAGCTCAAGCGCGAGCCCAAGTAGATGATGTCAGAAAACACAATCACCGATTTGAGACCTTGGCTAATGTCAATTCATTTCAAATTCATTTATTGACACAAAAAACACAATCAATAATGTTTGATACAAATACGATGGCTGATGATTGATAGGTACATCAATAGATGATACCCTGTCTCCTAAACTAGGTTGCCCTGTATTTTAGAAGTCCAGTAAACACAATAAAATTAAAATTCCATTTCAGCCTTTAGTTAGAGATTGACATTATGTATTAAATAATGTTGTCAAGCTCACGCTAGTGTATATATTAATATGGTGACAGCTACTCAAGCTTGAGCCAAAGGGTGATTTTGTTTTCTGAGATCACCTACATGACCTCTAGCTTGAGCTGACGACTATTAATGCCACCTCTAAGCCCGGTTTCTGAATTGAGAATTTTACTAAGCAAATACTTAACTATCGCTCTGTCACGCTCTATTGTGAGAAATCTACAGAGACAGATCGATATCTACCCATTTGCTTAGTGAATTTATCAACTCAGAAACCGGGCCTTAGTTTATCGTCGTCATTATTTTGGCGAACCTCTTATTAAAGTAACTGGTAACTATGTGGATGACGACTCTTTTTATTGTTGTTATTCGTCTTTTGTTTTTTTTTATTGTGGAATTAATTGTTGTTTGAACTGAATTAGCATTCAGATGTAAAAGAGTGCAATCTACAAAATGCCTATCTAATACAAACAAGCTGTCAGACCGTGCCTAACCCAATTAAGTAATTATGTAATGACTCCTCTACAATTTATTAATGATCGTGTATAACATCATACATATTAGCATGCATCAATAGTAATAATACAAACAATACAAATACGATGTCAATATTGTTGTAGTTTGGACGAAATGTTTTGTGGCGCTAGTGTCCCAACAATTTGTGTTACATAACTTTCTAGTTTATCTTTCTCAACATTATGAAAATGGGCATCCTGAACCTCATAGCTGACCCCAATTATGGCCAATATCCACCTACTAACTAATAACTAGGCCAATAAGTTCCACGCTAGATCCGCAGGCGTACAATCGTCGGTTGGACTACAGTCGCGTGCGCTTGCGCATACCTCGCCATCTTCCTCGTTTCTTTATTCCTTTCAGTTCGGTCGCATTTCCTAATTTCATTTTATTGCTAACTATGGGTGCAAAGTAATTTTCCGGCCGTGGCTTTGTTTGCGTATTGATATAATAATATGTATGCTGCAGAATGGTTGATTCTCTCAAGTGGGGGTACTGGTTCGTATCCCGGTAGAAAGATGATGTAATGAGATGATTATACAGCGTCCAGTGGTACCTTCACTCACACTAGATGGGTGAAGAGACCACTCGGCGCTGCGGTACCTGGGACATTATTTTAGATGGAGTAGGCTTGCCCAGCACCTATACCATCCTGACCTTAGTGAGCTTAGTTGGCCTAGCCCACAGGAAAGACGAGTCAATTCGTGTGGATTTAACTAAACTGCGGGTTTCCTCATGATGTTTTTATTTCACCGTAAATAAACCGTACCTTAATAAGGAGCTAAATAAGGTACTAGCTTTCTCACGATATTTTCTTTTACACTGTAAGCAAGATCCCCTAAATTTTAAGGACTCCCCACGTTTTCTATAATGCGATTTTTGTGTCAGAAGACTTTTACTTCCCTGAAGGGTCGGTGGCTTTGTGAAAATATAATGCATTGATTGAAAAGTCGCCTGTAACGGAACTGTGCACGCGTGTAAGGGTCGACGTGCTGTGGACTGTACAGGCGACCACAAGGATTCGAACCGGAGATCTCTAGCTAGAGAAAAAACATTTTGTGCCCACCGGACTAGGTACACAAGACAGCACGTTAGAGTGTACACTTTTGTTGTAAAGTCGCCCGTAACGTAGCCGAGTAGAGTGCTAGCGTGTAAGGGTCGACGACGGGCTGTTGTTTGTACGGTTGGTCACAGTCACAGATACCCCATGGCAGCTCTTACTGAGCGAGGCATAAGGGCGCCAATCGAACAAAAAGGGGTATCCTAGCGTGTGGCCGACTGTACCACTGCAATGAATGTCTCACCGCATTTCACTTGTCCAGTGGTATCAGGTTCAATTCTAGTCGCAGATTTTAGTCACAATCTGTTCTCATTGTGGTCGCGTAGGATATTTTGATACTTCCTTATTTTGTGGCATGGTGAAATATCTGGATATTATTAGGTTTGCATGAGCACTATACCTATACTAATTGAAATACTCTTTAACGGATTTAAAACTAATTTTTATGAACTTTTTACATTTGCCAACGTTTTGTGACCTTAGAGGGCACGTAGTCGTTTTAAAAAAAAAAAAGTTTTTTGTTTATGGATTTTGTTCAAATTCAAATCGCCAAAAGTGGCAATTTTTAGTGATAAAACATTTTATTCGGGTCTGGAAGGATCAGAAACCTTCCTAAAAATAGTTAAGCCTCGCGCTGAGTACCTACCTGATGTTTTGTTTTTAGCAAAAAACGCATCGAAAAAGATATTTTTTTTTTCCATTGGCGGGGCTAGTTTTGCCTAGGTTTGGGCCTTAAGTACCTACTTAGTTTGCAAGAAAAAAAGTTTCGCAAAGATAATGCCCCACACTCTTACAAACAAAACATTGCGCAGAGTGTAATCAAGTCGGAGATTAAAGTAAACTTTTGAGGATGAGCAACTTTTTCGCCTCTTGCCATGCAATGAGGCGTTTATTTATTTTGTAACGGAAAAGTAATTTAGTTGTGAAACTGGCCTACACGAAGAGCTAAATATATAGTAACTATTAATACTAACTATACTATGTAGTGCTAGTGGTTCGCCCCGAACTGTGAACTCGCGGCCTCATATAAACTTAACAACCCCATATCTCGGCAACTCATCGACCGATTTGGGTCATCGAACTTAAAAATACCAAATTTCATAACGATCCGACCAAATTTACTCAAACGTACCAAATTTCATAACGATCCGACCAAATTTAGTCGAACAAACATTCATACATACCACACATATCCACATACCCACATACATGCAAACAAACGCCGGATTGTTCCAGTAGACTCGGAGAACTTCTCTCGCTTCGCTCGCTCGTGCAAATCGTGCAATCAGTGGCATATCTATCACGTATATTTGTGAATTTGAACAAGCAAAACCACTCGCTAACCGTGAAGGAAAACATCGTGAGGAAACCCTCGACTTGGTTGGCTTATTGTCATTCCTGTGAGCTATGCCAACTAAGCTGTCAGGGTGGTGTAGGTGCCGGGAAAGCCTAGGTACTCCAGCTAAAACAATGTCCCAGGCACTGCAGCGCCGAGTGGTCTCTTCACCCATCCAGTGTGAGTGAAGGCGCCTCTGGACGCTGTATAAACCGTCTCATTACGTAGATGCAAATGCCTTAGGCCTTAGTTATCTTTCTCGCAAAACAATGACAATAGTCAATCAATAGACATAACAGAGGTGGCTGTGACAAAAAACTTGACAGATACAGACAAGTTCCAAGTCTGTTTCCTTCGATCGTGTGAAGAAATGACAGAATAGAAACAATCGAAGCTTGGGTTATGGGTTATTGGTCATTATTGGGTTGGGTTATTTTGTTTGAATCACAATGTTTAAAACTAAGGCCTTTGCATCTACGTAATGGGTGATTTAATACAGCGTCCAGTGGCACCTTCACTCACACTAGAAGGGTGAAGAGACCACACGGCGCTGCAGTGCCTGGGACATTGTTTGGGAAAAAAACGGCCACTTTAACTTGTGCGGGATTTATTCGTAGGGTCTAGGATCTGTAATATAGGCCTTAGGTACTAAAAAATAGTTAAGCCTAGAGATTCTCAATTGACGGCTATAAATATTCGGTAGCTCAATTGGTAGAGTGCCTGCACGGTATGCAAGAGGTTTAGGGTTCAAGTCATGTCCCGAACTCCCGAGCGATTTTTTTAACCTTATAAAAAAATCTTTATTAAGTACACAGCTATGTTTGACGGTTGTCTGCTCATGCTAGACTCGCTACTTTAATCATCGTTCTGTCTTCATAATTTACGATCGCACCCAATTACAAACTCGTGTAGGGTCAAGAAAACAAATCCCATAGTGCAACATAAACGTGAGAACAGTAGAGATAGCATCGACAGCGTATTATAATGCTCAGTGCAATGTTTAGCAAGGCAACCTTGCGAGTTGTGGTCCGATGTCGAAACTGAGGTTGGATTAATTAAAAAAATATTGTGATAATTTCTGTGTGGAACGTGCCAATTATTTCGTTGAGGTTTGGGTGAAAATTTGTCGTCTTTTCTGTTAAGAAACTTTTTAAAGTGCTGTTTTAATTTGTGGTTTGTGGACATGTCTATTAAAATATTTTTATAAGGTTAAAAAATTCGCTCGGGACAGAATTTGAACCCGCAACCTTCTTGCGTTCCTTGCAGGCGAGCTACCGAGTCAAGTACTGCCTTTGCGAATTTTCTAACCCCACCTCACCTCCCTAGCACGGGTTAGTGCTTTAGAAAAATACGAAAAATATGTCTATTAAAGTTTCTTACCCCTTCATGTACCACATAATGAGCAGTTTTCAGCACAAATTCACAAAGCATTTCATATATGGCGCTTACAGTCGTGGCCATAGAAGAACCGGAATACGGCTGTCTAACGTGATGAATTTTGGCAGCCGTATTCCGATTCTTCTATAGCCACGCCTGTAGGCGCCATCTATGAAATGCTTTGTGGATTTGTGCTGAAAACGGTTCATCGTATCGACAGTTACCTACTTGGCTAGATAGTTGAATTGGTAGAGCGCCTGCATGGTCTGCAAGAGGTTGCGGGTTCAAGTCCTGTCCCGAGCGAATTTTTAACATTATAACTAATCGTTTGCCCCGAACTGTGAACTCGCGACCCCATATAAACTTAACAACCCCATATCTCGTTAACCCCTCGACTGATTTGACTCATGTTCGAACTTAAAAATTCTCTTTGCCTCATTTACCCGCCTACAAAATTTCGTGACGATCCGAACGAACATACATACATACAAACATACAAACGCCGGATTGTTCCAGTAGACTCGGAGAAGTTCGCTCGCTTCGCTCGCTCGTTCACATATCGTTATAGATTTGTATTGGTTATTTCCAAGATAATGAGACGATTATTGAACCGATCACGGAACAACTCTATTCTTCTCACAATATTCTTTTAAACCTCCGGCCAAAAACGAGGGGTGTTATAAGTTTGACAGCTATGTGTGTCTGCACCGTACGTAGCACTTACACGGGTGAACCGATTTGGATGCGGTTTATTTTTATTTTAAAGCAAGTTTTCTAGCGAGTACTCTTGGATATGCTTTATCAAAACCGGTGTATTCGTTTATGAGATATGATTATTTAAAGCTGGTAGATTTTGACCGAATACGGTTTTTTTAGCACTTTTTCTTTTCCGAAACTTTGTCATTGTTCCTATCTACGTCTACGAAAGAACAAGACTGGTATTGAGGTAGTACACACGACAGCACGTCAGAGTGTACACTTTTGTTGTAAAGTAGCCCGTAACGTAACTGAACAGAGTGCTAGCATGTAGGTAAGGGTCGACGTGCTTGCTGTTCATAGTTATTAACTTATTAAGATTTCAGAACTATAATTTTCTCTGTGCAAAATGAACCAAAATTAACGGTGCTAATCTGTGAATGCGCATTGTACGAATGGACGCAAGAAACAAGTGTGTCACTAAAGTGCATTGAGGTGTTCGTAGACTAAGCAAAATGCAGGTTCAACATGCAAAATAAAATAAATAAATTGGAAGTTATTCATTACACTGAAAAAAAAAAACTGTTGCAATTACTAGAAACTGTTGCGGCGGGTTAGTATTTGCAAGACTTAGGGTGGTATTCTAGAACGATACTTAAACTCTGTACAAACTAGAACGCTACTTAAACTCTGTTTAAACTCAGTTCAAACTAGAAAGCTCCTTGAACTCTGTTTAAACTCAGTTTAAGTAGATTTTAGTAGTGTCGACTGTCGATAAAACAGTGCATGTTTTGATTTGAATATCCCTCCCTTCATATCAAAACATGCACTGCTTTATCGACAGTCTGAACTCTGTTTAAACTGAGTTTAAGTAGCGTTCTAGAATACCACCCTTAGGATTTTATATCCAGAATTAAGTACTTTATACAGGATGTTGTTTTGCTTAGTAACACCCGACTCAGGTAAAATAGTTTTAGTAAGCCTTGAAAGTAAATATATTTTTTTTATTCATACTTTACCTTGTTCAATTTATTCTATAATAATCGGACAATCCCGGCCTTATGAAAGCGCACGCGTGACGTGGCGTCCAATAATGCGAGTAAAGGCCACAATTAATTGATTTTTGGATATTTTTCACTCAATTATTTTTATTATCTTAAATGAGCGAGCGAGCGAGCGAATTTCTCCGAGTCTACTGGAACAATCCGGCGTTTGTATGTATGTATGTATGTATGTATGTATGAATGTTCGTTCGACGATAACTTGCGTAAATTTAATCGTGATGATTTAATTGGATCGTGATGAAATTTGGTAGGCAGGTAAATGACGTAAAGAAAATTTTTAAGTTCGAACATAAGCCAAATCGGTCGAGGGGTTGCTGAGATATGGGGTCGTGAGTTCATAGTTCGGGGCGATACTAAAATTTATTCAAGTTATCGTCGAACGAACATTCATAAATACATACATACAAACATACATACATACATACATACAAACGCCGGATTGTTCAAGTAGACTCGGAGAACTTCGCTCGCTTCGCTCGCTCGTTCAAAAAGGGGAAACTGTAACCTTTTTAGTAGTTACGGGCGACTGTACTATTTTATTTAGTTTTATTGCTTTATTATTGAGGGAAGATGGCCGGTGGACAAGGGCAGTGACAGAGTGGAGAACTGGACGGCGATCAGTAGGAAGACCAGCAGCCCGATGGTCGGACGACATCGTCATAGCGGCGGAGGGTCCATGGATGCGGATGGCTAGGGACCGTGAGAGGTGGTGCGAGGGGAAACAGGCCTATACCCAACACTGGGCAGAGGTGGGCTGATGATGATGATGATTACGCATCATCTCTCCTCCATGACTAGGGTGGTATTATAGAACGCTACTTAAACTCAGTTTAAACAGAGTTCAGACTGTCGATAAAACAGTGCATGTTTTGATATGAAGGGAGCGATATTCAAATCAAAACATGCACTGTTTTATCGACAGTCGACACTACTAAACTGTACTTAAACTGAGTTTAAACAGAGTTCAAGGAGCGTTCTAGTTTGAACTGAGTTTCAACAGAGTTTAAGTAGCGTTCTAGAATACCACCCTAAGGCCCTGTTTCTGAGTTGAGAATTTTACTAAGCACATACTTACGTATCGCTCTGTCACGCTCTTTTGTGAGAAATCTGCAGAGACAGGACGATACTTACCCATTTGCTTAGCAAAATTCTCAACTCAGAAACCGGGCCTAAGACTTACTCAGTGAATTACTAAAATAAAAGTAAACATAGGTAAAATAAATATGGAGTTCTCTGTCTATGTACTTCAGATGGCTACACTACAAAGCGTCAAATGTAAATTAAAAATTATATCTGCAGTCACCTTTACACCTGAGTACAGACAGCAGTAATTATCGATAGAGAATAATAGAACAATAATATCCCATGTAGTGTAGGGTCGGCACAAAAAGTCGCCTCCACAAATTATATTATTGTACGAAATGTCTGTTATTAAGACTGGCATTGATTAATAAATGACAGAGGTTTTTTGAAGCTTAAAGTAACTTTACTGTCCCAGAGTGGGCTTCTAAACCGAGGCCTTTAAAACGAGGTAGAGTCGTGCAAAGCTAACTTTGCAGTGGAGCATCCGAAATAGTAATTTCCGTACGTTGCAGTGGAACATGTTACAAGTTCTACAAGTGGTACGTGAAAATATGGAAAATAAATATGGAAAACAAATAAATATTGAAAATATGGTGAAAACATACAAAAGCAACGTACGGAAATTACTATTTTGGATGCTCCACTGCAAAGTTAGCTTTGCACGACTCTACTAACTCACGACCCAGACATGAGATTTTATGATACTTTTGAGACAAGCCTCATGATGATGTCAAGCCTTGGCTAATGTCAATGTCAATCTCAAGATAGTGTCAAGTTTGACATTAGCCAAGGCTTGAAAATAGCATTTTCTGAGTTCACTTACTTGATATCGATCTCAAGTAGGTGATCTCAGACGACTATTAATGCCACCCTAAGGCCCGGTTTCTGAATTGAGAAATTCACTAAGCAAATACGTAAGTATCGTCCTGTCTCTGCAGATTTCTCGTTAAAGAGCGTGACAGAACGATAATTAAGTATTTGCTTAGTAAAATTCTCAATTCAGAAACCGGGCCTGGGTCACTGAATAAATTCTCAAATCAAACCAATTTCTTTTCGTATTTTTCAGGTGTAGTGACGAGCCCCAGCCGATCAACATCAGGGTTCTCCAGTCAACAGAGCAGAGCCATGGTCCAGTGCAAGAGGCTTTGTGGCCTGCCAGCGGGTTCCTTAGGGCTGCTGGCCGTATTACTGTACCTAGTAGACAAATCTTTAGCTGTGAGTTACTAGCTACTTCATCATCATCATTGAAGTATTTGCTTAAGCTACCATACTACATCATCATCAGCCCTCCTCTGCCCACAAGGCCGTCTTAAACTATGCTGGGGCCCTTTTGGAAACAAATTAGAGTTTTTTTTTACTTAGAAAGTGTAAATGTATAGGTTCAGGGGGTCTACCGGCTAAGACGAAGCCAATTACCATTGGCGAAAATCGAAGTTCGATTTTTTAAAAATGTACTGCCACCCAGTTAATTTTACTGCCACCCAGTTAATTTTTCATAAATCGAACTTCGATTTTCGCCAATGGTAATCGGCTTCGTTTTAGCCGGTAGACCCCCAATATATTTTTTTTTGTCGTAGGTACAGTCGGCCACAGTCTCAGATACCCCTTTATGTTCGATTGGCGCCCTTATGCCGCGCGCAATAAGAGCTGCCATGGGGTATCTGAGATTGTGGCCGACCGTACAAGGCTGGGAACTTCTAGGTTAGTTGTAGAGACTCCGTTAATCAAGAAAAAATTTTTTTTTCACCGAGCGAGGTTGAAAGTTCTTTTTTTATAACCAAGAAAGTGTGAATTCCCAGCCTTGTTAAAAAAATATCTCGATTGGTCACCAGCTCTCAACCATATTTTGCATGTGCAAGGGCTCTACCAAAATCTTTATAATGTTCCATAGCACGGGTTAGTGCTTTAGAAAATACAAAAAGTGTTTAATAAATTTACACGAGTCGGAAGCAAAAAACCGATGTGCATTGAGAGTCAATCTTCTTCATGATATCGTGTCAATTAAAGAACAATCAAATAATTATTCAATCATTATAATCATGAATGGGGGAATAAATTAAACTGATTTACGATAAAGAAATAATTCTGCAAACCAGTTGTATTGTTGTCTTATCTCTAGAAAGCCCTTCATCTTTAACACGTTACGCGCGATAGATATCGACTATGGCCAAGGGCGAGTCGGACTCGCCCACCGAGGGTCCAGGGGGTCTACCGGCTAAAAAAAGAAGCCGATTACCATTGGCGAAAATCGAAGTTCGAATTATGAAAAATTAACTGGGTGGCAGTAAAATAAACTGGGTGGCAGTACATTTTTCAAAAATCGAACTTCGATTTTCGTCAATGGTAATTGGCTTCGTCTTAGCCGGTAGACCCCCAGTAAACTTTTTATTTGTTAGGGTGTCCGCCATTTTGTGTCAATTTCAACTAGCTACCATTAGTGGCTAGCGAAATTTTAAGTGGGAGAGTTGTGGAGCTTACCTGTCAAAGCAAAGAAGAAGGAAACTCATTTCACTAGCCTTTATTTACCTAGTTGTTGTATTGTTGTTTTGGTGCATCACATACATAACCATTTCCTCACTCTGTGAGATGAAAAGTTGTGCGTTTTGAACGGTTGCAATATTCTCTGCGTCTCTTGCTTCTGAATACCTCGCTACGCTCAGATTTCTTTTATTGAACCACTCACTTCGCTAGCTCGGTATTCAATACAAGCACTCGCTGCAAACGATAATTTTGCATCCCCGCTTAACAAATAAGTTTTTCATATCCTCCACAACACAGATGTAAATCTAGCGTGGAGAACAACAGATATTATTATTATTAAAATTTTATAACATTACAGTACTAATGAACACGAATGCGTTTATTATTAAAGACATGTCTGGTCAACTACATACATTTTAGATTTAGTGCAATCTATGAAAAAACAGATGTCGCTGCAAGTCTCATTGGAATTGATTGAAAGATAAATCTTATAGTAAATGCTATTTAGTCCTTTCCGCTTATTTTAAATATTTTTTTTACATTTATTAATTCTGCTTTTATAAGGAATAAATTAATAACATGCATATTTTAGAAAAATACGAATATAGTTTTAATTCGACCGCGACGCTACGTGATAACGTGACTGACATATTAATACTGCGAATTTTACATAGATGGCGTACCTTCAGGCACCTACAACCGCTTGAAATTACATTCCGTTTCAACGTACAGTACGCTCCATGTTAAAAAGTACTCAGATACGGATAATATCTCAAGGGGTTCATCATTGGCAGACGTATGACTTGCTGCTCACTAAATGGGCCACCTAAACTAAATATGCCGCCGCTTATGGGCCTATACGCTTATGGCCCTGGACAGCAAAGCGGCAACATGGTTGTAAGCAGGTGATCAGGGTGTCGAGAGGTGTGCGCCGATTTCTACCCAGTGACTGTAGTGTGGTAGCCACAGTCACAGTGCCAACTCGCGTCCTATGCATCTTTCACTTCCACCCTGCGAGCATGTATAGCTCTAACGCCCCACTCTGGACGGCCGGCTAAGGCAAGCCAGAGGTGAGAGTCTTGCGGCCCCTCTTGAAGTCCGCTTCGGACAACCAGGTAAAGGTAAGCCGAAGACGAGGGGCCTGATCGACTCTTCGAGGATCTCGGGTTCGTGGTGTCGATAGTTCACCAACAGCCCGCCACAAGTAGCCATTATTATTACAAAAAAGAAAAGACGGCAATGCAATGGCGTGTACACACGACAGGCGGCGAGCGCCGGCTAAGATTTAAGATTGGTAGATCAGTCGCTCTAGCCTCTAAGTACAGTCGTGCACATCGTTTTTTTGTTTCGTGGCAGAAAGAATGCCGAAACAAAATGTTTTAAAAGGACAGTTCAGAAAGATTGAAAAAGTTATTGAGAACAATGCATATTGGATTGAGATAATTTTTAATTAATTGCACACCCGTTTTATTGTAATGTCCGTTAAAATAATTTGTAAAACCATTTCAAATATACCGAGTGCAGAATTCGCAAAGAATACTTTCAATCTTTAAGTTTAGTCAGTTTCTCTGATTTGTACAGTGTCAATGTACCGTTCCCGGGAACATTGCCAATCGCTGGAAACATTGCCGGCAACATTGCCGGCAATGTTCCCCAACTGGGAATTTGCTGGGAACTTTGCTCAAATCTTGAGATATTCCAATATTTGTTTGCTGAATTGTACATGATTTTGGATTCTCTATACACCAGGCAATTAATTATCAATAAAAATCCCATAACAGTTTCCAGTTTATTTCCGGCAATGTTTCCCATTGGGTATGTTCTCGGCAATGTTCCTGGCAATGTTTCCAGTTTATTTCCGTTAAAGTTTCTAAGCAATCTTTCTCGGGATATTTGTTGGTAAACTTTACCATTATTTATGCAAATATCGATGATCTTGTATAGTGCTGTGATGAACTTTATGATAAAGATAATCGCCCGCAACGTTTTAAACAACTAAAAAGGTTACAGTTTCCCTTTATGATATGTCATAAAGTACGAAATTCTGGATTTAAACAGCTAAAACTTAAAATCCTAACCAACCACACACTACCATAACCTGCCAAGGTCGAGTCGGATTCGCACAGCGTTGGTTCCATAGCATACATGCATAACATGAACTAAGAAGAAAAAAAATGTTTTATTTTTTATTTTTCATCATAAATCGAAAATTATACAGGTGGCATGTATGTTCAGCCATTTTATGTCGTTTCTAAGAAATGAGGGTTTCACGGTGGTATTACAGAAGGCTCATTGATAACTTCGCACAGTCGGAGTTTAAACATGGTTTAAACTCTTCTCACTAACAGTTTAGTAGAGCTTATTCATTAATCTTAGAGATTCCTTTATTAGGCTAATCAAATCAGTGAAAGTGATCATGATGCTCGCTCAATGAGATCTACCCGATAAAAGTATCAAAACTTTAATTGCTCATATCTCCTAAACGGCTAATGCTAGACCCATGTTCATGGTACTCTAATCAAAGGGCTCGACGAGATCTACCTACTTTCATCGGGTACATCTCGTCGCGCCCTTTTATTAGAGTACCATGAACATGGGTTAGCCTTAGCCGTTTAGGAGATATGGACAGTTAAAGTTTTGATACATTTATTGGGTAGATCTCGTCGAGCCCTTTTCTTAGAGTACCATGAACATGGGTCTAGCATTAGCCGTTTAGGAGATATGGACAGTTAAAGTTTTGATACATTTATTGGGTAGATCTCGTCAAGCCCTTTTCTTAGAGTACCATGAACATGGGTCTAGCATTAGCCGTTTAGGAGATACGGGCAGTTAAAGTTTTGATACTTTTATCGGGTAGATCTCGTCGAGCCCTTTTCTTAGAGTACCATGAACATGGGTCTAGCATTAGCCGTTTAGGAGATATGGACAGTTAAAGTTTTGATACATTTATTGGGTAGATCTCGTCAAGCCCTTTTCTTAGAGTACCATGAACATGGGTCTAGCATTAGCCGTTTAGGAGATACGGGCAGTTAAAGTTTTGATACTTTTATCGGGTAGATCTCGTCGAGCCCTTTTCTTAGAGTACCATGAACATGGGTCTAGCATTAGCCGTTTAGGAGATATGGACAGTTAAAGTTTTGATACATTTATTGGGTAGATCTCGTCAAGCCCTTTTCTTAGAGTACCATGAACATGGGTCTAGCATTAGCCGTTTAGGAGATATGGGCAGTTAAAGTTTTGATACTTTTATCGGGTAGATCTCGTCGAACCCTTTTCTTAGAGTACCATGAACATGGGTCTAGCATTAGCCGTTTAGGAGATATGGACAGTTAAAGTTGTGATACTTTTATCGAATAGATCTCGTCGAGCCCTTTTCTTAGAGTACCATGAACATGGGTCTAGCATTAGCCGTTTAGGAGATATGGACAGTTAAAGTTTTGATACTTGTATCGGTTAGATCTCGTCGAGCCCTTTTCTTAGAGTAGGTACCATGAACAAGGGCCGTTTAGGAGATATGGGCAGTTAAAGTTTTGATACTTTTATCGGGTAGATCTCGTGGAGCCCTTTTCTTAGAGTACCATGAACATGGGTCTAGCATTAGCCGTTTAGGAGATATGGACAGTTAAAGTTTTGATACTTTTATCGGGTAGATCTCGTCGAGCCTTTTTCTTATAGTACCCCGTCGTCTAATTAATTCATCTACCAAGTTTCATGGCTTACCTGGGGAAATGTATCTATACATCCCGAGTTTACAGTTCGGGGCGAACTACTAGCATTAATAATTTGGAATATTATAGAAACCCGCGATCAGTCAATCAATTCAGCCCACTGTTGACCATTGTCAAGGAGCATAACATCGGTAGCCAATGGTTGAAGACAAAAAAACACAATAACTCGGAGTTTCATTGAAGATTGACTTCACTATAAATATATGTAAATCATATGAATAATTCAATTTTATTGGCAATAAGTAGGGATTTCATAGAATTGTTAAAGAAAATACCGATTTTATGCAGTTTCTATATGGCAACACTGTAAGGAAAGAAGCTTATGAATTGTCACGTGATCAACGAACGCGATATTTCAAGAATCAGCATGATTGACTTCACTAATACAACGTGTTACAAAACATCCTAACTCTTTTTACAGGGTCCTACCTGGTCAACAGGATGTCTATTCTGTAAAAAAAAAGTTGTAAAAAACTATTTTCATTTTATAACCTCAAAACTGAAAAAAAATCATAACTTTTTTGTTTTTGGTATTAGCTCAAATTTAAAAATATGTGTGTAGGTGTAGGTGCATTTGCATAGCTTTGAGTTGTTAAAACAATGTGAAAGTCAATGAAAACAATATTTAAAAAATACTTTTCTCCCGCCACAGCGTTCACATTTTATTAATTTAAAAATCAACAGAACGTCATAGAGAAAAAAAAATTTGGTTGTGATCTCTATCACTAGGTGCTATTACCCTGTAAAAAGAGTTAGCATCTTTTGTAACACCTTGTATATGTAAATCATAGGAATAATTCACTTTTATTGGCAATAAGTAGGGATTTCATGGAATTTTAAAAGAAAATACCGATTTTATGCAGTTTCTATATGGCAACACTGTAAGGAAAGACGCTTATGCATTGTCACGTGATTAACGAACGCGATATTTCAAGAATAAGCATAATAAACAAAAAAACTACTGGGAATTTATGGGAACATTGGGAAACCTTCGGAAACTTTCCGGCAATGTTTCCAGTGGAAACATTGCCGGGAGTGGCAATGTTTTCAAGCGTACATCACCTCAACTATTAGTTCAGCGTCAGTCTTAGATCCCGCGTGCGTGGCTATTAGACATTTTGTGCGCGATTGTACACTTGCGCAGAAATCCCCGCCAGTTTCGTCGAGCGCTCCTAAAGTCATCGTAAATTCATAACTCGTTTACTCGTGACGTGCGTGACGTGAGAGCGAGAGAGAAGCCTCGCGTAGCACACACACACACACAACACAATCGTATGTCATATATTTCACATACACTCTCACGTACGGTCGGCCACAATCTCAGATACCCCATGGCAGGTCTTACCGCGCGCGGCATAAGGGCGCCAATCGAACAAAAAGGGGTATCTGAGACTGTGGCCGACTGTACGTTTCGGCACTATACACGACATCATGCAAATATGACCGTTACCTTAATTAAAATAAAGACGCCAATACGAGCAGAGGGGTTACCCTTGACGCTATTGCCATCAAATTGAAAAAGTTTTGAAATTAATTTCTCTTTGAATTCGCATAGTAATGCTTTGATTTTAAATACTTTGTAATGTTTATTCAAAGGTAAGGCTGTTTTATTCAATAAAAACACAAAATGCGTCTTAATTTGTAAATAATAAAATTTTGTAAATTGCGCCATATTGCGGCCGTATTGGAAAAATGCGTCAAGGGTAGAGGGGCAGCCTGGCGTCGCGTGGAGCGTGGACACACACACACACACACACACACAAACTCGTCTATCTCGCAGACATTCTCTTGAACTTTATCTTAAAGCAATAAAGACAGCAATGCAATGAGAAAATAAGTCTTGTGCTCGAGAAAAAATACTTTCATTTCTTGCGGACTGCGGTTACGTGTGCCGGAAGCCGGAAATGATCTTTTGCAGTTAGATTTTAAGACAAAAAATATATTAATATACGAGTATAAAACAAAGAAAGAGTCGTGTTAGTTACACCATTTATAACTCGAGAACGGATGGACCGATTTTTATGATTTTTCATTTGTTGGATTTCTCTCCGCCCCGAATAGCAGATTAACCATTAATACAACGGAAAAACTCACGAGAAAAAAAAAGTCTGCGCGGACGAAGTCGCGGGCAAAAGCTAGATATATCAATTCTACATAACACACACATACAAACTCTCATTAAGTTATGTCTGCGGAAAAGATACAGTGCCACAAACTTTTCTTGGCCGGTAAGAGCGTCGCTGTTGTCTATGTATTTGAGAGCTAACTGACAATGACAGTATGACTTTTCAAGTAGTACCAATTTCAGCCGCCAGCCAAGAAAAGTTTGTGGCACTGTATTGTGCTAGAGCGCCGGTGAGCGCCCTCGAATATATCGCCATCTAGCGATCTATCTGAGAAATAGACCTCGCTAAGTGTCGTATTAGTACCCAATACTCACCACTGGCGCTGTACTTGCGCGAATAAGGCTGGGAATTTTTCTTGTATGGCGTTGACCCTCTAGTGTATTATATGCTCTTTGTTAAAGATTAGAACATTTAAATGAAAATCATTACTGTAATGCACTCTAACCATTATTACCATAACTGAAACTGTAACTATCTGTATAAGTTATGTGGTTTTTAAATAAATACTTTTATATTATCTTATCTTTTCCAGGCTTTGGACGGCTATGTCCCCGGTGAGGACTACCCGGTGTACGACGAAGTGCCTAAAGGTCTCTCGTTTACTTGCGACGACAAACTACCCGGATACTACGCCGATCCGGAGACACAGTGCCAGGTGAGCAACACAGCCTCACAGCTCACAGCGCAGTTGGACATCATCAACATCATCGTCAGCCTGTTGACACCCACTGCTGAGTAAAGGCTTCTTCATGCTCACGCCACCTCTCACGATCCTGTGCGAGGCGCAACCACTGCTTTCCGGCTACTTGGGCTATGTCAACGAACCATCTGGCTGGTGAGATACCCCAAGCGATGTCTTCCCCTGTTGGACTACCTATAGCCATTCTTAAAACCGATTGGATCTGAGCGCTTCCATGCATCGGAAGCCACGTTCAAATATTGGTCGGAGGCCATCTCTGACACCAGTCCCCCGTAGCATGAGTTTTATCGAGGCGGATTTATCCAACAAAATGGCGGTTTATCAGCATTTTTGAGTGCATCGTCGAGAGCGATATATAACCCACTATGGACGTCAAAAATGCTGATAAACCGCCATTTTGTTGGATAAATCCGCCTCGATAAAAGTCATGCTCCCACCGCTGGGGTGGCCACAATGTACGAATTGCACGATGACCTACCCACCAAAATACCTTCCAACTATTTGATACAACCAAGGGGGGACGCCTCCGGGAGATCCTATCAGCTGCATTGCAGGGGCCTGAGTCGTAACGCAATGGTGCCTAGATAGGCTCTCAGTTGTAGGCTTCTATAGCTATTTAATAATACTGTCTGTCCTTTTAATGTTTTTCCAGTACAGCAACGAATATATTCCACAGGATTACTTCGCTTGTTTGGGGGAAAAAACGAGGAAATCCCGGTTTTGTCCTTTTACTGGGAATCTATCGACACGCCCAAGGGCATCGCCAGCCGATGGCGCAGGGGGGGGGCAAGTTGACTTTACCTACTACAATTCATACTTTTCTCATTCTCTATGAATGAGAAAAGTAGGTATGAATTGTAGGTAAAGTCGACAGCACATGAAGCTTTTCACTTGTACTACGAGCCTTACATCTACAGCGATTGTAATAACAACAGTATCTTAGTACTCGTACTATATACATATATATTCTGTGACAGTACAGAGTCCAATGTGTGAAGCGGCATGTGTGAAGGGAGAATGACAGACAGACGCTAAAACAAAGGCGGCTGTGCGGAGGGCGCGAGCGCCGCGCGGTTACATGTTGCTTCCCCACTCCCCCTCTCCCCCTCTCCCGCTTCAACGATAGAGTAGAGCAGAGCGTAGTTGAGCGTACGGAATATTAGGAGTGGAATTGGTGAATTCATTCGAGTTTCGACGTACGGGAATGATTGTTCAAGGCTTGAACTTCAAGCAAATTAACTCAAAGACTTAGGACTTTGGTTGCATTATATTTGGCAACTTTTTTAGAATCTCTAGGGGGGGGGCAGCTGCCCCTCCCTGCCCCCCCTTGGCGACGCCCTTGGACACGCCATTGCATTATAGACTTAAGCCCCAAGCGCTGATTAGCCTGCGAAATAGCGCATGGCAATGTTTTGCATAACATTGTACCTATTGTTGCTAGTGACTTTTTCGTCGGCGTTAGTAGGTAATAATTCGCTTTAGAAGCCGACTTTAACTAAATGACGTGTTTAGTCCTACCTAACCCATTTCAGGGAGGGTCTCTACTTTGACCCTTGACCCTGATTTTCTACATAATTTTTAAACTTAAACTTTCGTAAGCACTGCACATTTTTATATCGATCTAACGGTTTCACTTACTTTTCTACAAAATTATTATCATGTGGTATCTTTCACAAAGATTAAAGATTAAGCCATTTCAGCGGTCCTTTGGGCGACTTAAAAACTCTAACACCAGTCCCCGTAGCATGACTTTTATCGAGGCGGATTTATCCAACAAAATGGCGGTTTATCAGCACTTTTGACGTCTATAGTGGGATATATATCGTCGACAGCATAATATAACCCACTATAGACGTCAAAAATGCTGATAAACCGCCATTTTGTTGGATAAATCCGCCTCGATAAAAGTCATGCTCCCCCCGCAGGGGTGGCCACACCTCATACGATTACCTACCCTTTAAAATTATTTTATGCAATCTCCAGGCGTGGCATTGGTGCGTTCCCGGCATAGGCGGCAACGTGATGTACTCATTCCTTTGTGGCCCTGGGACCCTCTTCAACCAGCGGACCCGCGTCTGCGACTGGTTCTTCAAGGTAAGGAAGAAATACTATACCTTTTCCTGGGGGTCTACCGGCTAAAACGAAGCCGATTACCATTGGCGAAAATCGAAGTTCCATTTCTGAAAAATACTATTACTGGGTGGCAGTAAAATGAACTGGGTGGCAGTACATTTTTCATAAATGGAACTTCGATTTTCGCCAATGGTAATCGGCTTCGTCTTAGCCGGTAGACCCCCTGTCTTCTTCTTCTTCGCTCGTATCGAAAGCGTCACACGTCGCGTGCATTCCCAGAAACGCGCCAACTTGATCGCACTGGGGGTCGCCTCCAGCCCCTGTATTCTCTAAAATATCCACGTAAAAATTACCGTTTTTAAATGTCAACTAAAAGATTGTTCATTTCAATAACGGCTATTTTCGAGTGTTTTGACGCCCAAAGGTTTAGTGGATTTCTTAGATATTAGAAGCGCAGGAGATCCAATTCAGTCAGCAGGAATCATCCGTCAGGATCAGAAAGCATCAGTCAGGCAGGATAGGTGTGACGATGCGAACGTTGGCTGTGTGGCAAAAGTTGTAGAACAAAAGTAGTTGAAAATCACATTTAAAGGTTGACGTGTTTCAGGAATAAAGCTATTTAAAACCGGCCAAGTGCGAGTCGGGCTCGCGCACTAAAAATTAAACAATTTTTTACTCTCCGTGTTTCAGGTGGACTGTCCCAGCGCGCAAGCCTTCTACGGTATCAACGAAGACCTGTACAAAGACGACGCTGGCAACTACATCGCTGGCAAAAAGTAGATAGAGTACCTCGTTACTAAGTACTATCCTCACGCTTGTAGTATCTGAAGGGATCGGTAGAGACACCTTTACAATACTTTACATCAGTTGGCTAAGGCCCGTTTTCAACAACCATCCCTAATTTTAAAAGACCTTTTAACGCAAATTAAGGGACTCATAAATCGATAACAGTTTTCACCAAGCTTAGTGCTTTTTTGGTGACTTTGGTGAACTTAGGGCTTGGTGAAAACCGTTATCGATTTATGGGACCCCTAATTTGCGTTAAAAGATCTTTTAAAATTAGGAGTGGTTGGTGAAAACGGGCAAACTTTTTTAAATTAGGGTTGGTTCGTGAAAACGGGCATAATTCTCGGGAATCTCGCATTCGACACATCTCGAGAGGAAAAACTCATGCCATTTCGATCTCGACTGCTCCCGACCACTCGAGTCATGTCGAGCGAAAAAGGCAAACATCTCGCAGACATCTCTTGCTCTATGTTGAGGATGACTTCGTGAGAATAGGAGATGTGTAACTTGCCGCCAATAGAGATTTTTCCTTCGAGATGTGTCGAATGCGAGATCCCCGAGAATTAGCCCCTAGTACAGGACGACGGTGCCTCTGACTTTTCCTTTATTTTACTTCATTTAGTCCTTTTTCTTGGAGAGCATGAAAATCATAACTATACAGGGTGTTAAAAGAACACCGCCTACTAAAAAAGAGTACCTACTGAACCTACCCATAAATTATAATTTCCAAAAATTTATTGATAGGTTATGATTTTTGTTTTAAAAGATTATAATTTTAAAAACTATTTTATCGCGCAATGAAATGTTAAGAATGCAAGACAGTTAAAAGCTAATTTTAAAATGCTCGCTAGATGGCGCAGAAAATTCGGCTACATAAAGGCAGTCAAATAACGCTTTTTCCCACAGATTCACAGATTAGAAAGTACTAATACTAAAGATACACAAACACCACAGATAAGAATCAGGCTTGCCATGTTCAATCGGTAAAAATGCCGTGTCATATATTTGCAATTTTTATTCTTGAAAGGAAAAACATAAATGGTTTTTGATAAATATAGAATAGGCAGGTAGGATACTGACATCATGAATTGTTTTTCTGGTTATGATTTTTACGGTAATTTGTCGTACCGTTGGCAACACTAATGAAATTTCAACTGACTGCCGTTATAGTGCCGTATTATGAGCGCCATCAGTGGAGAAAAAAAGAACTACGATTTTTTTCTGAAAACGGGCCATTCGAACGTCTCTTTTTTGTGACAAATAATTGAAAAAGTATATGGCTTCTTGACAACAAACGTTAAATATTCGATACCGAACCCGCTTCAGTAAAAAATAATTTTGAAAAGTCCAACTGAACCCAATTATTTTGTAAACCGTTGATTTTCCACGCATGGATCCGTGGGTAAATATATTAGTTATGGTGCAGTGAATCCGTAGCTAGGTATGTCACCCCGTAGTTTCCCACACTGATATGGCGGTCTTTTAACACCCTCTATTATACCTACTCCTGACAGATTGTTAAAAGCATAAACACAAACTTGTATCTGGTATATTGCTCAACCTATACGTATTCACAGGCGTTTGGTGATGTACAGTCGGCCACCCCCTAGGATATCCCTTTTTGTTCCATTGGCGCCCTTATGCCGCGCGCAGTAAGAGCTGCCGAACTAGTTATCCTAGACTGTGACCGACCGTATCTATTTTTATCCTTCTTGGTATTGTCTAGTAGAACAAAAATGTATTTTATTGGAAAACTTTTTCCTGAATTTGAAGGAAATTCTTGTAATCCGATCCTACCCACAATCCTTTTACAGTTCAACTTTCCTACTTTTAAATCTTATAGCGTGTTATGCCATGTATATTTTAGTTACCTATTTAGATAAGTTAATTATAAAGCAATGTATAATACAAAACAAGTACAATATTCACTATTATTACAGAACCTATTTGCTCTTCAAATTCCTATCCCGGTAGGTAAGTATGTACCAACCTACCGACTTTTACTATTTTTATTATTTTGCACTGAATTTTGCATGAACTTAGGGTCCATGCACACGACGGAGGTAATTTGACGAATGTTATTTGTTTCCGTATTCTCATGCTCAAACAGAAAAAAATACGAACATAAAAGAACAGTTATCAAAGTATGACCAATCTTGGATCGAAGATCTTTGTAAATCAAAATCAATCAAATCAAAAGAAAAGTAAATACAGGGTGTTGTTTTGGTTAGTGACGCCCGATTCAGGGACGATAGTTTTAGTAACGCTTAAAACTAAAAATAAGTTCAATTTGTTCTATTTTTTTTATTCAATTTGTTCTAAAATAACCGCGACGTGCGGACACCCCCGGCCCTCTCAAGCGCGCGCGCGATGTGGCGCCCGATATTGCGAGTGCGGCGGCAAGCGATAGTATATAATAGTAAGGAAGGCCACAATTTAATGAGTTTTGGGTATTTATAATTTTTTTTTAAATTTATTTTTTGTCTTCAGTGTCGTGTAAATAATCACTGAGCCGGGTATCACTTTACAAAACAAAAGCTTGTATTTCCTTGACTCGTAAACAGACCCACTGACCGAAAGCTTCCGCTTTGCAGGCCGAAGTCAAACTACGACCAGCGACGCCTTTTATCAAACCAGAGGCGACCAAGACGACAAGACTTCTCCATAGTCCCACTAACCGACAGTACAAACAATGACGGGACTAAAACCGACGTTACTAACACCAATGCGACTAGAACTGGGCGAAGACTACGTCGACAAGACACTACCACGATCGACTCACTTAATGACGCAACTGACACAGCTGATGACACTAAAACTGGTGAGACTTCTAGTGATTTGACCCACACCGACGATAGCCAAACAGATGGAAATAAAGTTGAAGCCTCTACCTCCAATATAACTAATACAACAGGGACTAAAATCGATGTTACTAACTCAAATGTTAAACCGATAAACGGGACTGACATTGCCTCTGCGGACGCGACTAAAGGACCTAAGAAAAACGGGACTAAGAATAAAGGGACTAAGAATAAAGGGAATAAGAATAGAGGGACTAAGAGGCATAGGGGTAAAGGGAAAAGGACGAAGATTACGAGGAGGACGGACAAAGGACTGAGCAATTACTATCGATGGGTGTAGTTTGACTGACATTGTAATACCTACATTCGTAAAATACGCGCCACGAAAGAAGAGACTTGAACGCAACTCGTGCACTCTTTGCGACCTCATACCGCTAAAGGAACTATAAATCGCCACAGCGCTTGTCAAACCACGTGGTGTCTCAAGTCTCTTCTTTCGTGTCACGTATTTTATGTACCTACCACCCAAAAACTCACTGTTTTGCCAAAAAGGAGTAGCTAGACCTTCAGCGACAGACAACACAAAGTTTTTAAGAAGAAAAAAGTAGTACCTATACTTTGAAAAAATACACCTTGTATCTTGCCAGCGAACTTCGTTGCAGTGTACTTTGACTGAAAACGCCGGTTAAGTAGGTGTATTTTGTGTTTTATAAGCACTGAGAATCAAAGACCAATCCATGCATTCATGAGTCGCCTTTAGAATAAACGGTAGAATTACGTAATAGGCTACTTGACTCTCTTTTCAAGTATGTCTTAAATGGTAAATATCTCTTCCATTAGACCAAAAAAGATTTTTGTATATTTTTTGAGGACCTAAAAACAACTAAAATAAATATTTTAAAAGTTGGGTTTGCTAAACAGCCAAAAACGCGGTCCGCCATTTTTGTCTATGGTTTGAAGGCGTAAAGTCTGTAAACAAAGTTTGACATTCAACATAACCTAAAATCTGTGAGCATAGTGAAATAACAACCACAGATTACAAAAACGAAACCATGAATTCATCGAGTTTACATGCAAAATATAGCAATTATCATTATTGCATTGTTCGAGAATGCAAAAACACGTCAATAAAGACCCCCGGGAAGTTGTCTACCCAGTGAAATAAACATGCAAAAAACTCGGCTCAAACTTGCCAAAAGAGACCCCGATTCTGTATCGAATCAAACTCGGATGTATTTATGATCACTTTGATGTAAGTCCTATAATAATAATTTATTCAATGTCCCCACAGAAACTCTGTTATTAGCAGGCCTTAGCCTGTAACGCAGTGGCGTATCGATGGCGTTCCAGCAGAAGGACAAAACAGGGATTTCCTCGTTCTTTCCCTTCAACCAGCGAACTAATCCTCTAGAATTAGAATCAGAATATTCTTTGCTGTACACACTACAGCCCGTCGACCCTTACAGACTTACAGAGTAGCACTCTACTCGGTTGCGGTACGGGAGACTTTACAACAAAAATGTACAGTCTGACGTGCTG
Organism: Zelleria hepariella; assembly: GCA_949319315.1. Lineage (NCBI taxonomy): Eukaryota > Metazoa > Arthropoda > Insecta > Lepidoptera > Yponomeutidae > Zelleria > Zelleria hepariella. The sequence goes on from OX439385.1 coordinate 771,031, forward strand.
TCGTGTGTACTACAAAAAGGACCAGCAGCATTAATAAATCATAATTGAAGCCGTCGACCAAGACCCCATTTTGGCATCATTGCGTTACAGTCTAAGGCCCCTGTAATAATACTTGGTTTGTTTTTTTTTATGTTTATGTAATTAATTACCTACCAAATAATTAGGAACATACTAAAGCTCGTATGTTATTTACCTTTCAGGTACTACGTGGAATATAATGGGCAAAGTTAAACAGATTAAAATGAAGCCCAACTGCCTACCATCCTTTGACTGCCAGACTTCTCAAGAACAAATCTGTCGCATGGAAATATCAACATCATCATTTAATCCAGGTAATTGTTATCTACACTAATATTAGGTATAAAGAGGAAACGTTTGTAGTTTGTATGAGCTCTTCGCAAGTCGATTGTTAAAAATTATATTTTACCAACTAATTTATTTCCAGAGTTACTCAGCAAGGAGGATGCTGTGCCATCATGTTCCTCTTCTCTTAAGGACTTTCATGACAAGACAGTGGAAGTAGTACAGCATAATAGTCAATTCATGTCGAGAGAGTGATTAGAAGTGTTCGTGAGTTTTCAATTGATAAGCCACACTCAGTAGTTAATTTAAAATGTTAAATGTGTTAGGTTACTGTGTAATCACAGCCTGTGTTCTAATAAATCTGCAAGACTGTTATAAAATAAAACATCATGATATGAATAAACAATGGATTTTATGTTATGCATGACTAATTATACTACTATTTTACAAACTAACACTTTCGTACAATTTGGGATAAATATTTCTCTTTGTACGTATTTTGATAACATTATTCTAAAGTCTGTATAATGTGCTTTAGTATCTAACAATTTTGTATTTTTCGTTTTTTACATTCTTTAATGAAATTCTTAAATAAACAGTCTGGTACAGGATCTTCTTTTTCTTTGCACATTATTTTTAAAGTTGACCCAACCTGTGATTAATTGGATTTCTTACAGTAGCACTCTACAGAAGTACAAGCAGGCTCTTCGCTGCGACGATGCAACCACCGCAGGGCAATCTTCGCAGAGAGCACTCATACCCTTTTCTTCCTCTTCATTACACAGTACAGATTTTACCATCTCATTTGAGCTGGACGTAACCAATGGCATCGTCGCCATACGTTTCCCTTGCAGATCTGTAAAAGAAATAAATCATTTGCAGCAGCACACAAACAAGCAGTCAAAGGTTAAGAGATAGTTTTGTACTACTTCCTACCAACTATTCCACCTTTTCATGTTTACCATTATATCGATACACCAAATACACTGTATTTACTTACATAATTTTAAGTCTTGACATTCCTCAGCTCGGCAGAGCACTTGCTCGGCAGACTTCTGGGTTCATGGCAAAAAACAATACCAACCGCCAATGAATCAATTCTTGGTAAATTGGTACTATCTGCTTTCACGAATCCAGCGTCCATGATTGCGCTTATCAATAAAATGCTAGGACAGTAACTGCAAAAGAACTAGAAAAGAACAGTTTTTGCAAAAACACTAAAATCAAATCAAATCACACACCCACACAGAGAGAGTCACGGGTCCCATTTTGTACGTCCCAGTTTTGCACGGCCCGATTTTGTACGGCCTGATTATACGAAGCCAAATGGTTCGTAAAGTTTTGTACAACCAGTTTTGTGGCCATAAAAAACCTTTAATCTAGTCCAATATTGTACGCCAGAGTTTTGCATAGCCACGTTTTGTATGGCCCGATTATTCGAAGCCAATATGGATTTTTCCAAGCATAAAAAATTACACGAATAACTGTCAAAATCAGTCTATTTGGATTCATAAAATCGGGCCGTACATACAATACATGGCTGTGCAAAACGGGCCTTGGATAATCAGCCCTTACCGATTATAATTATGTACAGCCTGATTTTACCAATCCATTTTCAGAACTGTCAATTGTCAAAATGGAACCTCGTTTACATTTAGTTACTTGTGAAGTCAGATCACACAGATTAGGAAACTTCATGCTTGTGTCACAGATTACAAAAATCTGTGGGTTGAGGTATTTACGTCGGACACTTGGGAGATTTTTCGTAAATTTTCTGTCGAAAAGAATTCTCCAATGCTATCCTGCGTCTACACGCCGGCATTCATATGAACGAACCTACCTCATCTATGTAAGCCCAGGCGTGGTAGGTGCTATTGGCAGTTTGGTAGATGCCGTCGGTGGCTTGAAGTAAAAGCCTCATACTGAAGAGTCACCGGTTTAGTTCTCTGAAATGAGTTCCAACCAGGGGCCTTAGCCTATAACGCAATGGCGTGTCGATGTGTCTCAGCAGAAGGACAATACTGGGGTTACCTCGTTTTTCTCCTACGACCAGAAAACAGGCAAAACAGATGAGTCAAATAAGTTCCTTGTAAAAGGATATTTAATTATTGTATAGTTACTGCTGCCGCACTAAAATTTTCAGCGTCGTTGCTATTAAAACCATTCATTTTATTAATAATTAACTGAAGTTTATTTATCCAGACACTTATATAATGTAAATAAAAGAATGTTTTTTTTTCGGGTGCATTCTGATCTTATACCATAAAAAAATAAAATTTGCACGGCACGATTTTGCGAGTCCATGGCTTCGTATAATCAAGCCCTACAAAACGGGGCTCGAGTAATATCGGGCCGACAAAATCGGGACGTACAATATCGGCCCACCGCACGCACGACTGACAGACAGCTGACAGATGACAGATGTTTGTTTACAAACCAAAGCTGCTTTCAAGATGGCGGGTAGCGTTTTCGCCGTTCCGAACTAGAAGCGGAAAATATTTTTTTTTATTTGCAAATTTTGCAGCCATCCTGCATATTTACTTAGCAAAGTCAATATATTTCGGTTTCTTACGTGAAATACTACAGGAAATATTAATTTATTGCGTCAAATTCGATACGAGTCAAGTAGCCTATTCCGATCGCCATGCGCGAGCCATTTCGCATGACAACTCGATGGTGATTACAAAAGTGAAGTGAAAACTGAATTACTTCCTTTGCAATTTGATTGTTGTTACAGCACATTAAGTAGTTACTGATCATTGTCGTCCGCTATAGGTTGTCCATTTCCTTGTGAGATATCTACAGGGTGCACTCTAAGACGATAGCGGAACTTTAAGTAGGCTGTCCACTGATCACTACAAACAACTTGTACTAGGTGGCGAAAAAAATAGAGCGAAAAAAATATCAGCTGTTTCATACATTTGGCGCAGTACTGAGTCGACCTTTTGTATGGAACAGCTGATATTTTTTTCGCTCCATTTTTTTGTACCGGTCAGTGGACAGCCAACTTAATTTTTTGCTATCGACTCAGAGTGCACACTGTAGTTCCGCTATCATATCACGAATTAGATAAAGTATTTTATGTAAAAAAAAAAAATACAATGTTAAATTAATATCAGGGACTAGATTAATTTAGTACACTTGACATAAAATGTCGTACACACGACAGCACGTCGACCCTTACACGCTAGCACTCTGCTCTGTCACGTTACGGGCGATTTTACAACAAAAGTGTACACTCTAACGTGCCGTCGTTAGTACCAAAATTTTAATTTGTTAAGGTTATGACGCTGTTATTTACCTTTATTTAAGAGGAGGGTACACCGTCCACTAGCGAAGCCAATAAAAAAAATACGCACAAGAAAAAAAAAAGGCAACTCTTGACTTGTGCGAATTTATTCGTAGGTTTTAGGGATTTTCATTGATGGCTGGTTTTTAGCAAAAAACGTATCCAAAAAGAAGTTTTATTTTATTTGCGGCGCATGTGTGCCTTGACCGCTTAACTGCATAACCGCATAACTGAATAGATAGAGCACCTACAGCACCTTTTTTGAGTCTCTCAAGCAGATTAACATGCTGTTTACATTATATTTTTAAAACTTTTTGAAGCCTTCATTACCATAAAATAAACTTAATTCTTGTCCTAAAGTTGCCTACCATTTGTACGTTGTAGTTAATTAAGAATAACAAATAATTAGTATATTTTTGTAAACAAATTATTAAGACAACAGAAAATTGAGTATTTTATTTACATCCTTGTGAATTTGAAGTAGCAAAACCACTCGCTAAAGGTGAAGAAAAAACATCGTGAGGAAACCTGCGGCTTAGTTGGCCCAGACGTATATTTCATGTATTAAACAGTGAACTGGTGCGCCTTTCATCAATCTACAATTCATAGTTTATTATGACAATTCGATGTATACATGACAACACGTCGACCCTTACACGCTAGCACTCTACTCGGTTACGTTACGGGTGACTTTACAACAAAAGTGTACAGTCTGACCCACGTGTGTACATTGAGTAGCCGATTAGACATAAAAGAGGTAACAAAAAAGGTTAGCTTACTATCCGACTACTCAAAGGACATCGAGTTTATTGTCGTAATGAACTGAATGGGGATTTTTCCAAGCATCTAAAATAGTACGAATAAATGTCAAAATCAATTTATTAATCTGTGCTTTCCATATAAACCACAGATTTAGTTGCGCGATTTACAGACTGTCAAGATAAGTTGGCGTTACTGTGGCGGCGCCTCCTCCAAACTTTGTGTTGCCACTTTTTTTGTTTTAGTATTACGTTAAATTAGTAAAAAGTACGTTTTTTTGCCACAACAACTTACACTTGACGCGCTGTAAATGAATCGTTGTCAAATTTGACACTTTGAAAAATCCCTATTGTAGTTTTATGAAACTGGCACCTGGCCCGCGTTTCATATAACTGACATAAATATTTTATTATGACAATTCGATGTTCATTGATAGGTCGGTTTGTAAACAAACCTTTTTTGTAACCTCATGTCAAATTGACTACGCAATCTACATATATCGAATTGTCATAATAAAATATTTATGTCAGTTATATGAAACGTGCACCTGGCTATGCTCGGCCGTTGGAGAACTTGGCCTGAGCATGCTGGGGCCTTAGCCTGTAACGCAATGGCGTGTCGATGGCGTCCCAGCAGAAGGACCAAACCGCGGTTTCCTCGTTTTTCTCCTACAACCAGAGAACTAATCCTCTAGAAGTAGAATCAGAATATTATTTGCTGTACTAGAAAAACATTAAAAGGACCAACTAAATTAATAAATCGTAATTGAAGCCGTCAACTGGGAGCCCATTTTGGCACCATTGCGTTACAGGCTAAGGCCCCTTTGCGCTCTGTGATTTATAGTGTATGCGCGATATAAGGTATGTGGTAGACTGGCGATGTTTTTGTGCTAGTCTTTAACTCTATTCAATTCGGTTTTCAATTGAATGTTCAATAATCCATTCAAATGGGCTTGCGCAATGCTTTATTGAATATAGATGGTACCTACATACGGAATGATTGGAAAAAGTTGAGCTTTACTTGGCTACAAGTTTGTCACTGTCGTAACACTAGCGTATACAGGGTGTTAAAAGACCGCCAACAAAGCGGGAAACCAAATGAACTAAGGCCATCGCATCTACGTAATGAGATGATTTATACAGCATCCAGTGGCACCTTCACTCACACTAGATGGGCGAAGAGACCACTCGCCGCTGCACTGCCTGGGACATAGAATTATCCAGCCATCCTATCTGTACCAAAAATTTTAATTATGTAACCTTGATTGTTGTGAAAATGTCCCAGGCTGAGAGAAGATACCTTACTGATTTAGCTCCATTGAGTTTCACTATTGCGCTTTTTTTAGGCCTCGGTGTCCCACTCACTGCCTGGCAAAGCGTCTATGTTTTAGATGACACTCTTTCCCAAGTTCCTAACTGAGCTTTAATATTTTCAAACCCTAGTGTTTGTGACATGTTCTATTCATATATGCTTCATCGTGCTATTCATGAAATACCCACTCACAAACAAAAGCATCATATTCCTCATAATAATGCACACTTACTATGATATTTTTAACCGGCCAATCAAAACCTACCTTTACTTCATTCGGATCACCACCAAAATTATACCTACCACACTTACCATTTTAAACCTTACTTCTTTCTAATAAGACTGTACCGACGGCACTTGTATCTTGGCTTCCATAGAAGCACCAGGCAAAAGTGACCAAAAGAAACGGACACGTAAATGAAGCTAATTTCAACTCTTTTCCTTTGCATTACGGTTCGTTTAGAAGATGAAGATATACTGGTTTCGCTGCATGAGGCAAACTTCAAGCATTTCCAAAGGTAGTAGTGCTTCAGAGACCCGCGCGCGAGACGGCTGGCGTAACGGCCGCAATTCGCCTTCGAATTAAAAAACAAAACGTGATTTAAAAGTAAAAAAGTGACGCAGTGTCCACGGAAACTATTGTGAGTTTGTAAGTCTGTGTCAGAAGAAGTGAGTTAGTTTTTTATTACAAGTGTTTTTTAGGGAGCAAGAATTGTATTAGAAAATGAAAGTGCAATTTTTCTTCTCCTACTGTTTGCTGCAATAACTAATATTTAGGTGTTTTTCTTACCTTTTAACTTGTCTTGACAATTGCGTCTTCTTTCTATGTGAACTAGAGGTTGCTGTACTTCTGCAATTCGTGAGGAAATCCTCAGCAACTGACGGACTTAACTTCTAGAACAATTTAGGTGTTGCTCACTAACAAACTTATTTTGACACTTGAGTGTAATTTCGAAGGCTTTATAAACTAGTTTCACTATTGAAAATCGTTAGGGAAATCAACAACCTCCAAACGTAATTGGCCGTAAGTTTTACTAGCTAACTCGATGCAGTATGATAGGTATATAACTTCTGGTGGGAAGATAACTCTTTGTTCATACTGTGCCGGCCTGGCACAGTTCTATGCGAAAACACTCCATAGCTGAGTGCGAATGGCCCGTTTTCAACTGACAGTTAAAAGCTGAATTCAAAGCCCTTGGTAGATGGCGCTCATAGGCTTGGCCGTACAAGAACCGGGAAGTGGCTGGCAAATTTCGCTTACACAGATTAATAATATCTACAGAAAAAGCGAAATTTTACAGCGGTGAAAACGGCTCATTGGGACCTGTATTTTTACCCACTTTTTGTATTTTCTAAAGCACTAACCCGTGGTAAGCGCCTGCACGGTATGCAAAAGGTGCGGGTTCAAATCCTGTCCTGAGTGAATTTTTTAACCTTACAAAAAATTCTATAACCTCTTTGGATTTTGTATTTCGATTTTAGGCGATACTTTTGCTAAATTAGTAAGAATTGCAGTTAGTTTGAAACCTGAATTGATAAACACCACACCACCAGCATCCAGTCTGTAATATGACATGTAATGTAGTTTAATATAATTATGGTCTGTAAGGGTGGTATTAATAATCGTCTGAGATCACCTACTTGAACTCGATCTCAAGTAGATGAACTCAGAAAAGTCAAATGCTAATGTCAAGCCTTGGCTAATGACAAACTTGAGTAGCTGTCAGCATATTAATAGACACTATCTTGAGATTGACATTGACATTAGCCAAGGCTTGACATAGGCATTTGACTTTTTGAGATCACCTACTTGAGTTCTTGAGTCGACGACTATTAATGCCACTCTTACAGCATCAGATAATGGATTTATTTAACACTTGTTGGCAAGTTCCACAACGTTGTAAAAGCCCAAGGCGCCAAAGCCCCGGCCGGTAAAGTGTTCCACGGAACCAGTTCCTCGAAGCCGCTTCTGCGGTCAAAAGTTACCCAAAATCGACCGTTACGTAACGGAGGGACAAAAGGTTATGTAGGCAGCGAGTTCGCCGTGACAACGTTGAGAATAAAAGCCTCTTTGAATGTGCGAGAACAATAGCCGAACTTTACAGCCTTTGCATCTATGCTAGTTGATTTATAGGTATTCGTATGAGGTAGTGTCAGAGTTTATAGGTGAAGTGTCAGAGCCACCCCTGGTGTCAGAGTTTTTAGGCCACCCAAAAGGCCTCTGACATGGAAGAAAGGTTTAACGTGCCTTCCAAAGCACGGAAGTGCTCAGATATGATTGCCACTAGCGGTCACCCATCCATGGACCGACCGCGTTCGATGATGCTTAACTTTGCCAATTGAACGTCCAACTAGGTTGTGTGCGCTTCTGTGGGCTGTGGCCACTACCTCATACGATTACCTACCCCCTAGTTTATCTATACAGTATCCTTTCCATTCAAACTTTAGAGGTGAAGTGACCACTCGAACTTTGCAATGTCTGGCAGATGTGTCAGATGGAATAGGCTTCCCAGAACAGGGTGGATTTCGAGACGGGGCAGTAAGGGCAGGACCTTAACCGTTATAGTTACAGGAAAACGTTCCTAAGAGACCATCTTTCTGAGATGTTATAAACCGCATTCACAGATTATGGAAAAACCTACAGTTAGCGAAAAAAATGTTAAAACACATTTTTTATGCCCATCGGTCATATAGGGATCAAAAGACTCTAAGGAGCCAACTGAGGTTTGAATTCTGACTCTGGCCTCTAGCTTCCGAGTCAACTTTTTTACCCATAAGCTTCAACTTCTGACTACCGTGGCTTATCAGTAGAATTAGAATACGTAACTAGAATCCGTACATCATCATCCATGCAAACGATGAATCGGAATAAAATTAAAAGCAATGCATTCGTTTAAACAAACTAGTTTTCGGTAATGGTATTACAGTGCAGTGTGTTCTCCATTCTCTTCCGGGAAATAGTCAATCAATAATATGTCACTTGCGAAAATATGAGTAAATCTATGTACTATTGAGACGTTTTATTGATACGATAATTTATGTAGCGTCTAGTGGCACTTTCACACAAACTATATGAGTGTAGTGACCACTTGCAGTGCAGCTGCAGTGTTTGAGACATGTTTTAGAATATTCTTAATCTTCCCATTGCTAAAATGTGTTTCTGTGTGTGGTTTTCCCTGCTTACTCTTTAGCAGAAAGTTTGCTCCACTTCCCGTTTTACTTAGTTGCGGATGTGTGCCATATGTCAGTTAGGTCAGTATGTCAGTCACGGCACTATTTTTCTGGGTTGGGATTCATCAACATCATCATCAGCCCTTCTCTGCCCACTGTTGGGTATAGGCCTTTTCCCCCTCGCGCCACTTCCCACGGTCCCTCGCCATCCGCATCCATGGACCCTCCGCCGCAATGACGATGTCGTCCGACCATAGCGCTGCTGGTCTTCCCACTGATCGCCGTCCAGTTCTCGGCCTCCACTCTGTCACTGCCTTTGTCCACCAGCCATCTTCCTTACTCGCCAGGTGTCCCGCCCATTTCCACTTGAGACTCGATCACCAATATCGTCAACCTTCGTTCGTTCGCCGTCACGACATTTGGGACACGGTATTTTGGATTAAATGACACTTTTCACAAGAGAATTCTTGAAGTTATCGCACCAAGTTTGGAAGCATTAATTGCGCCTTAAATGCCGCATCTTAGCATAATGTTTTATAAGTTTTATAACTATTAGGTAAGACTCGGCATCTCATTTGAATTTCACTCGGTGAGATAATTTCTTGTGAACCCAATGGAAAGTGGTCGTGGTCTAATAACGGTAGTCGAAGCTCAGGGGCCTTAGCCTGTAACGCAATGGTGCCAAAATGGGCTACCAGTTGACGGCTTCAATTACGATTTATTAATGCTGTCGGTCCTTTTAATGTTTTTTGTAGTACAGCAAAGAATATTCTGATTCTAATTCTAGAGGATTAGTTCTCTGGTTGTAGGAGAAAAACGAGGAAACGAGGTTTTGTCCTTCTGATGGGACGCCATCGACATGCCATTGCGTTACAGGCTAATGCCCCTGTTCTTTAGTTGAATGTGAATTATGTATTTTGTATGTAATTTGGTTTGGGCTTCTTGTTTTAAGTTACTTAGGTGCTCTAAATATATGGGGACTCTGATTTGAAGCCAAACATTGATAGATAAATAGTATTTATTTAAGTATAGATAGATAAATATATAAATAGATATTTAACACTTAATAAAATTGTACACCATAAAATAATTATGGCGGTCTTATCGTTACGAGCGATTTCTTTCAGATAACCTTTGGATGAACTAGAAAAGTAAAAAAATATAGCTAAGGATTAATAACATTGCATTTAAATTTTTCAGCTTTTCCATACATTTGTTGCCTGATATGTATGGAACAGTTGCTGTGTCTTTTAGCAAAACAAGCTATGAGGTTGCTAATGTGTCATTCTGATAATAGAAGAGGTTTTTGAACAGAAACGTTCAGTAAAAACCATTACGAATAAAAAAGTAAGTTCTTGTCGCGCGTTGATGTCTTTTATATGACGCGGTAATTTTGACATACAATTTTATGGAAATGTTAACCTTATTTCAAGGTAAAAGGGCTTATAATTTACATAATCTCTTTCGAGTTACACAATCTTTGATATCTGTCACATGTCATTAATGATGGCCCATTGCGTTTTTGTCACAAAAAGGGTAGACTCAAGAACGTGAAACCGTTTTTGCGATAGAACAAAAAGTGTAAAAACACGATTGTTGTACGGCGAACCCCCTTATTTTTTATTATTATTTAATTTGTATTACCTATTTGTTTTTGTGTCCACCATGTTAAAACATATTCTGTGATTTTCCAACTGGGGGTCTACCGGCCGATTACCATTGGCGAAAATCGAAGTTCGATTTTTGAAAAATGTACTGTCACCGAGTTTATTTTACTGCCACCCAGTTCATTTTTCATAAATCGAACTTCGATTTTCGCCAATGGTAATCGGCTTCGTTTTAGCCGGTAGACCCCCTGGATACCTATTACAGTTCTAAAGATGCTGAGACCTTTGAATAACTAAAAATATATAAAGTTTCATCATACTATGTTTATTTTTTAGCACTACTTATCCCCTTCAGTAAAGTTGGAAAATGTGTGAATAAGTATGTGTGTTTGACCTTTTTATTTACTTGACTTCCTTTTAAAAGTTTTGGTGACTCAATAGACACTTTTATGACCCACACGTTGATGGTGCATTTTATTGTAACCTCTTTTCTATTAAATTATTATCTATTGAATAACTCGTATTATAAAGTTTTACTACCTCCTTTGGTATTCAAAGGGACAATAAAATTACATGCCATATAAAATGTGAATAAAAATACCCACTCACTTTGATGTGTGTAATCTTACTACGTTTTATGATATCAAAACGGCCGAGCTGATAAATGTAATAAAAGTGCCATGATAGAATACATAGACCTCTTTTGGTCTTGGTAAAATTATTAGAAATAGAGTTGCGTGCCGTCTCCTATCGGAGGTCGGCGATCAGTTTGGCTATCTCGTCCTTCAAAGCCGTCATCTTTTGGATGGTCTTCAGGATATCCACTTTCTTCCTCATTCCCTGCAACACTGTGGTGTTACGGACCTTCTGGGTCCAGGAGATTTTAAGCATCCACCTGTACACCCACATCTCAAAGGCTTCTAAGCATTTGCACATGTTTTTGTTGAGTGTGCCTCCGAGCCGTGCAGGGTGTAACCATAATGGAGGCTTTTAGGTCCCATTTTCAGAGAATTTTTGACCATAAGCCCATATGGCTTAACGATAAGAAATACATAAAATTGTATCCTCAGACACTCGCGTTTTCTCACAATGTTTTCCTTCACTGTTGGCAAATAGAGTATGACCACAAAAATTATACTACATACCTTAATAGCTAATTTATTTTGGTACAAATCAAATAAAACCAGTGACCTCTAGATCAAACAAATATCGAACCAAAACCTAACAAAAATCTAGTCTAACATCGGCAATAAATCTAGTTCTAGATTATGCATTTCCGACCTTATGTGACAGGAAATAGAAGTCATAAATGCTTACTTAATTCCTTTCCTAGAGCTTAAAGCCTTCAACGTACCAAACACTGCCTTAACCCGATCATCGTAAGTCTTCAAATTCAACATGGCAAATGTATATTAATTCTCAAGCAAAGATTGCAAGTTTGCTAAAGGATTTTCGCCGCAAAGACTTTGGAATTAAGGCTCTATTTTGTTACTGCGAAGGCTGTTGCGGCAACGGAGTATTTAGTATTGCATAACGTTTCGTTGCCAAACAGTATTGGTTATCTGGACTTGCGTCATGTACACGCAGACATGTATAATTTTATTTCTATTATAATTATACGCTCAAGGAGGAAGGAAAGCGTCGTGAGGAAACCCTAGTTAGCCCACACGCGTTGGACTTGCGCTCGCGGATTTTGTTTTTAGGGTTCCATACTCAAAGGGTACCCAACGGGACCCTATTACTCTGCCAACACTGTCTGTCTGTAATTCTGGCCTATTGGATGATATCACCAAAAAAGAAGTCTTTGAGAGGTGACTTCAAACATTTTTATCGATGAGAAATATTTCACCAATCGTGTTTTCCTTAGCAACAATACTTGATAAGATAAATGGCCATTTTTGGCGGCGGCGGGATTTATTCTTAGGTTCTAGGATCTGGAATCTAAACCTAAAAATGGTTAAGCCTAGGGATTCTCATTTTTTGACGACCCGTTTTTAGCAAAAAACGCATCCAAAAAGAAGATATATATTTTTTTCATTGGCGGCGCTATATGTGCCTATATCTGAGCCTAAATAACAATCGTTAAGCCATATCAGAGGCCTTTTGGGCGGGCTAAAAACTCTGACACCAGGGGTGGCCACTACTTCATTCGATTACCTACCACCATTGCCAAAGTAAGAGCTGTCGAAAAAAATCGTTCCTCCTCTTAAGAGGCCCCTTCAGGACCGTGGGAACTCGGCGATGGCCAAGCGCGTGAAACACTGTTGTCCATAGCTGTTTCACCCAGAGCAACACAGGGCGCGGGAAAAGTGAGAAGCAATGCGGCTGTATGAGTCTACGTGTGTTCGTGTCCTTTCGCGAGTATCTAGTTGTAGTTGTAATGTAATAGATAGATCTATTTTCCCAAAATTTTTCATAGTTCAGCTGCCATTTCTACATTTTAAGGTATTTAAAAAAAAAAAAAATTCTGACAAGTACAACACATTATTGATGTTCCCAAGGTAGTTAGACTCAAATAGACAGTGTAATAATGTAAGTAAATAACAGCTGAAAGTAACCCTTTTCGGCGCGAAAAACGCATCGCTCTAATTTCTTTCAGCCTATTTTTTATTATAAAAACTATTTGCATACCTCCATATTGGTCATCTACTGATATAAACCAAGTTTCAGCAAAATCCAGCCTTTAGTTTAGAAATTAAACCGGAACTACGTTTGTACGGGAAAATGGTGCTCTAACGCCCTCTTAAGTGTTACAACTTAAGCTTCTTAAGCTTATTTACCAAGGGATTTGTGTTATAACAAGTTGTTTCTAAGTAAATACCCAATTCAATTTATGGCTTAGCGTGCATTAGCAAACGACGTTAGAAAGTAATAATTATTAATGATCGGACCGCGGTTTGAACCATTAGTTAACCGTTAATTAATTATGGTTTAACTTCATTGTTTTGTCTTTCGTAATAATCATAAATACGACAGTTTTGATGCATAATTAATTATCCTCTATGTTGTTTGGTAGTGGTCGGTTTGGTGGTGGTCTAGTGGGTAGAATAGTGGACTCTGAAGCAAGAGGTCCCCGTTTCGATTCCCAGTGCGGGCATACGTACCAGTACATTTGTGAATTTGTAGTAGCAATACCACTAGCTAACCGTGAAGGAAAACATCGTGAGGAAACCCGCGGATTAGTTGGCTCCACACGTATTGACTTAATGTCTTTCCTGCGGGCTAGGCCGACTAAGCTGTCAGGATGGTATAGGTGCTGGGCAAGGCTACTCCATCTAAAACTATGTCCCAGGCACTGCAGCGCCGAGTGGTCTCTTCACCCATCTAGTGTGAGTGAAGGTGCCACTGGGGGTCTACCGGCTAAGACGAAGCCGATTACCATTGGCGAAAATCGAAGTTCAATTTTTGAATGTTCTGCCACCCAGTTCATTTTACTTCCACTCAGTTCATTTTTCATAAATCGAACTTCGATTTTCGCCACTGGTGATCGGCTTCGTCTTAGCCGGTAGTGGGTACTGCTAGGAAAGCACAACTTAAAGATAAAAGTTTTATCTCACTATCGGGTAGCGGCATCTCGCTTCACGCGGTGAAATAAAGCAAGATGGCGATAGCCGATAATGGGATTTTTATCGTGTCATTGTGCTTCCCTAGCTGGATGCTGTATAAATCATCTCATGCGTAGGCCTTAGATTTTTTTTTGTTTGGTAATCTGTGAATTTGTAGTAGCAATACCACTCACTAATGGTGAAAGAAAAATATCGTAGAAAACCTCAGCGCTCAACGCGAAAATCACCAATCCGCAGTTCCTCTATCTGATAAATTTAAGGTAGCATTAAGGCTGGCATTAATAGTCGTCTGAGATCACCTACTTGAGTTCGAGCTTGAGATGACGACTATTAATGCCACCCTAATAGTCTTCAGCTCAAACTCGTGCTCAAGTAGGTGATCTCAGAAATCAAAATTTCATGTGTTTATGTAAAATAGATGAAGAATTATGAAGGGGTAAAAAGTAGGTCCAAATGGTTCGTGTAAATATACACACGGTGCGTTCGCCAGTTTTATGAACTTCTACCGCTACCGCGTGTCCAGAACACCCCTTGACATTAGTCAATTTCAAGCTCAAGCTCAAGCTCGAGCTTGAGTAGCTGTCACCATATTAATAGACACTTGACATTTGACATTAGCCAAGGTCTCAAGTCAGTGATTTTGTTTTCTGAGATCACCTACTTCAGCTGCAGCTTGAGCTGATGACTATTAATGCCACCCTTAAAACTGCCAACTAAGCGGGTTTCCTCACGATGTTTTCCTTTCCTGTGGGCTAGGCCGCCTAAGCTGTCAGGATGGGATAGGTGCTGGGCAAGCCTACTCCATCTAAAAACAATGTCCCAGGCACTGCAGCGCCGAGTGGTCTCTTCACCCATCTAGTGTGAGTAAAGGTGCTACTGGACGCTGTATAAATCATCTCATTACGTAAATGCAAAGGCCTTAGCTTTTTTTAAAAACTGCTTAGCTAGTAGGTTTGGTGCCTGGGCCTACTCCTTTCTGGATAAGGGCGTGAAGGTTCGTCCGGTATCGTTGATCCCCATAACCTTTGGATAACCAACCACAGACAACATTTGGTCGGTTACATCATCTGTATCAAATCTAATGGCCTATGTTTCGGATCCCCACGTGGAATTGAATTGCAGGTCGTTAATTTTTAGGGTTCCGTATTTATTTTGACGAATCGCACCTTTGACAAACGTAATTTGACCAAAGGCAACTTTGACAAAGGGATATTTTGATGAATCGCACCCTTGTGCAGACAAAGTCGCGAGAGAAAACTACAGGGAGCACTCTAAGTCGATAGCGGAACTTTAAGTAGGCTGTCTACTGAACACTACAAACAACTTGTACTAGGTGGCGAAAGAAATGGAGCGAAAAATATCAGCTGTTCCATACAAACGGTCGACTCCGTACTGCGCCAAATGTATGAAACAGCTGATATTTTTTTCGCTCCATTTTTTTCGGCACCTAGTACAAGTTGTTTGTAGTGATCAGTAGACAGCCTACTTAAAGTTCCGCTATCGACTTAGAGTGCACCCTGTAGTGTACAATGTTGAAACTTCAGATAGGATACCAAAGTCGAACTTAAAAAGCCAAACAAACAAACAAAATGTTGTATTTTATCAAACCATACAAAAAAGACGGATAAGTTGTGAAGGAATCGATTAAGGCGTTAAATTGGAAAAGATCTTTGAAATTTCACACTCTTTAGCGGTTTGGGCGTTGGTAGAGTTCTTTTGTCGGTAAAAAAGCTTGTGCAAGGGACTTCGGCGAAGGTTATTCAAGGGCAATGCGCAATAGACTGTTTTATCAGTTTATCACAATGTGGTATTAATAGTCGTCGACTCAAGATCGAACTCAAGTAGGTGATCTCAGAAAAGTCAAATGCTAATGTCAAGCCTTGGCTAATGTCAATCTCAAGATATGCGGACGGCTACTCAAGTTTGACACTAGCCAAGGCTTGACATTTAGCATTTGACTTTTCGGATTTCGAAAAGCTCGATCGATACCTACCTTTTATTTATTGAACGTTCCTTACTTGGTTGCCCCTAATCAACAAAGCTGGGCTGGCTGGAAGAAATTTCTTTAGAAATAAGTCCGCCCTTGTACACGTTCTATTACATCATGTTATTTAAGTTTATTTTTATTTTTGTGTGCAATAAAGTGTAACAAACAAACAAAGCTGAGGCCTAAGTTTTGCAATACAAAGTTAGGTTCATTTCTCTTACAGATTGACACACTGTGATACTTTCCTTTTCGGTATACTTAGTGTTACATAAGTGTATTGTGTGTCTTGCCTATCCACACTGCGTTGACCCTTTGTTCCTTAGCTTTGGGCCTGATGGTGAGGTCACCAAAAGTAGCTTCGTTTATTGACCGGCGACAATACGCTTAGTATTGTTGCGCTAATACTTGTATTATGTCATTTAATGTAACCGATAGGTCAATCGAATATTTAGTGCAATTAATGTGACATTATTTTTATCTCCAATATGTTGTTTGCTTTTATCTAGACGCACTGATGCACGAAGTCCATTGTAGAATGGCGACCTCGAGAGGGGAAGAGATCGGTTGGGAGACCACCAGCCAGATGGTCCGACGACATAGCCCAAGTAGCCGGAAAGCAGTGGTTGCGTCTGGCGCAGGATCGTGAGAGGTGGCGTGAGAATAAAGAGGTCTTTACTCAGCAGTGTGTGTTAACAGGCTGATTAGACATGCGCGAAACAGTGCACTTCGAAGTCATGATATATTTCATGACATTTCATACCGCGTGATATTACCTTATATCATGGCACCAAACATGACACATGACAATTCAATTCAGCACACGTTATGAAATGAAACATGACATGTCATATTTCAGCACACTTTCATTGCAGTACAGTTATTCATTTCATTACACCAGATGACATGAAACATGACATAATGGTATTTCTTCATTGCAGACATGAAACATGACATCATTGTATTTCAGTACACTTTCATTGCTGTACGTACAGTGTGCTGAAATGCCATGTATCATGTTTCATGTCATCTATTGTAATGAAATGCTATGTGCCATGCTTTATTCTCTCGTGTAATGGGTAATATTTCATGACACCGTTGTGTAATATGTCTTTTGTAATATTACTAGCATTACATACACATGTCTAATGATGATGTTGTTTATTGATTTGTCGAGAAATCATGAGGTTTTCCCAATTTTTCGATGGTCTTGGCCGTGCTCATACTATAAAAAAAATAATCTACTTCTTCCTTAGCCGGCCAAGTGCGAGTGGGACTCGCGCACCGAGGATTCCGTACGACCATCCTATGAATTTATTTGGAAGATAAAAAAATATGGCTAAGTGCGAAAATATGCTGCATAAACTGCCGTGTGTTTTGATTCCGTTAACGTAGAAGCTTAATTTTTTTAGGCTCCAAGGGACTGTAGACTTGAGTATTTTGATATAAATTTCAACCTGATACCTCCAACCTGAAACGCATTCTTGAGAAAAAAGTCTTGACAGAGCGACATACGGACAACAAAGTGATCTTATAATGGTTCCGTTTTACCCTTTGGAGGTACGGAACCCTAAAAACTAACAGCTCAAATCAGTAAGGCTTTTCTACACTAATATTATTATTTTAAAGAGGAAAAGTTTGTAAGTATGCGTGTATGTATGAAGGGGGTTATCTCCAAAACTACTCATCCGATTTTAAAAATTATTTCACTAATGGGAAGCTACGTTATCGCTGAGTGCTATAGACTATTTTTATTATGATAACGGGAAAAAAACTAAGTCTGCGCGGACGAAGTCGCGGGCAAAAGCTATTTAAATATCAAATTGAGTCCTGTATAGCTACCACGAGTGCGAAAAAGCTGTGCCGGACGTCCGCCGGACGTCTGTCATGTATCCTAATACTATAGTAGTAAGGTTGTTTATGCAACTTGTCACTTTCAGTGACATTGACAGTAAGCACTCGTGGTACCAGTATAGATCTCAGATAACAAGCCAAACAACCAACGGCCTACAAATCGTCGCGAAATAACAAATGGCTAACAAATCGGTAGTAACGTAACCGTTGAAAGTATCTGTGGGACAATTGGCCAAGCGCGCGTGGCCTTGGACCGCGGGTCCTGTCGGCTGTAGGTGGTGTGCCGTTCAAACCAATGCAACTTTACTTAGGGCTTTATACAGGGTGTTGTTTTGTAAAGCGACACCCGACTCAGGGGTGATTGTTTTCACGATACTAAAACAAAAAAAAATGACTGAAAAATACTTAAAACTCATTCAATTTTGCCCTCCCTTACTAATTACTATCGGGTGTCACTGACCAAAAGACACCCTGTGTATTTACAGCGTGTTGCAATAAAGGCTGACATATTGACTGATGTTCCATACTAAAATTCGATACTTATGAAGCAGCTGATAGTTCTTTTTAAGATTGCACTTCAAATCATAAAATCCGTACAGAAGATTTTTTTTCATTGGCGGCGCTAGCGTACAATCGGCTAAACGCTGGAGACCCCTGTTTGTGCAATTAGCGCCCTTATGCCGCGCGCGGTAAGAGCTGCCATGGGGTATCTGTGACTGTGGCCGACCATTCCACACCTCCGTATTTCTTAGGGAACCCCAAAAAACCGCAGCAACCCCATCGAATATTCCGATTCCATTACCGAAGCCGCCATATTGGCTGTTTAGCATGCGCGCGCGCCGGTCTGTGCCTTAGTTTTGCGTAATCTTCGGGAGAAAGTCGCGCTGACTGTCGCCATGTACTAACTGGGGACAGAGGGCTGGCTCAGCCGTTAAAAAGGCGTGTGGTTGGAGCATGTTATCAAGGATGGTAACGAAATAACCATATTTGCTAAACAAAATACTACGTGTTAGAAAACATCCTAACTCTTTTTACAGGATGTCAATTCTGTAAAACAATATTTTACAACCTCAAAATTGTATATTTTTCATAACATTTTTGTTTTTGGTACAGATCAAATTTAAAAATATGTGTTTGTGCATTTGCATAGCTATAAGTTGTTAAAACATTGTGAAATTCGATGAAGACAATAGACTATAGACAATATTTAAAATAGACTTTTTTACCGCCACAGCAGCGGTCACATTTTATTAATTTAAAAATCAACGGAATGTCCTAGAAAAAAAAAATTGTTTGGGATCACCGGGTGCTATTACCAAAAAAGTGCTATTGTAAAAAGAGTCAGAATCTTTTGTAACACTTTGTATGTAGAATAGAATAGAAAATACAAGATAGGTCCTTCTGTCGTACTTGAAAGACATTTATTTTGCGCGGCAATCGCGGACGGCCGGGTGTTTGCGGATTGTTGAGTGTTAGATTGTGAAGTAAAATCGGTGTGACAAAGATTTGTGGGATCAATTTTCCAAAAGATATTTTCCTCGCAGGGTATTTTCCACTGTAAGTTTTTCGCGAGAATCTTCACGTTTAAGTGTGTGTAAAAAGGTCAAAAAAGTAGAACCAGTGCGAAACATCAAGCAGCAAAAGGTTGCCTACTTATACCAGCTGTTACACACCTTAACGATGGGCAAAATAGAGGGAAAAAGAAGGCCAGGAAGGAGGGAGGAAAATGACATGGCTGTGTAATATCAAGGAATGGACCGGCATCAAATCCGTAGAACAAATTATTCAGGACAGCCATGAACAGAGAGCGGTGCAGAGAGCTGACTGCCAACCTCCAGTGATGGAGAGGCACTTCAAGAAGAAGAAAAAGGTCTTTTGAGATGGACAATACTCGGGCTCTTAAAAACTTCGATATTTTCTGTGATTGTAGCATTATATCAATGTAATTCGGAAGGCAAAGTTTTTTGTTCGAAAGTCCGTTATTGGCTTAATCTTATCTTTAGACAATATTGAGAAACTAATTTAAATATTTTTTATTTTGGTCCAGTAGTTTTGTTTTTATGCGCTAAAATGTTTTGTTCCTATGACCGCCAACAGTATGCAGACCGTCGCGTGACGTCATAAAACCGTATCTTTGAAACGTTGTAAAATCCAAACTACTGAACCAAAATAAAAAATATTGAAATAAGTTTCTCAATATTGTCTAAAGATAAGATTAAGCCAATAACGGACTTTCGAACAAAAAATTTTCCTTCCGAATTGTGGTATCTTTGCTTTGATGTAATTGTAAGAGGTCGAGAATAGAGATGCCTACACAGACACTGCAATGACTGAGGCATAATTATATTTGAACGAGCGAGCGAAGTTCTCCGAGTCTACTGGAACAATCCGGCGTTTGTATGTAGGTTTTTTGTATGTTTGTATGTATGTTCAAACAATAAACATTATCATTATGAAATAAAATCTCGAGGACGAAGTCGCGGGAGAGGGCTAGTAGATGATATCAGAGAGAGATATAATTATAGGTCGGGAGATGTTAGAAGAAGCAGAAACATCAAATTTTCTTACAACAACGTGTTCGCTCGTAACGCATCGTATGTAAACGTAGAAAGTGGTCTCCGTTGGATGCGCGCGCGCCGTGTGTCACATCGCAATGTCACTTTGTCACGCGACAGTAGCGCTGTAGAATTAAGGCCTTACCCCCAGTTTCCCGTACAATCATCATCATCAGCCCACCGCTGCCCACTGCTGGCCTTTTTCCCCTCGCACCACCTCTCGCGGACCCTAGCCATCCGCATCCATGGACCCTTTGCCGCCACAACTATGTCGTCCGACCATCGAGCTGCAGGTCTTCCTACCGACCGCCAACTCTTGGCCGCCACTCTGTCAATGCCCTTGTCCACCGGCCATCCTCCCGCCTCGTCAGGTGTCCTGACCATTTCCAGTTGAGACCCGCAATCAATCAATCAACAACAATCTCGCGTACAATAACTTCTGTTAATCCGCTGTCAATCAGCCACTGATAGAAATCTGGAGGAGATTCAAGGGAAGTATATCCTCAGAAATTGACGACAAATAGTTGATCACGATGGAGTAGGCTTGCCCAGCACCTATACCATCCTGACGGCCTAGCCCACAAGGTAGGTAGGTAATCGTATGAGGTGTTAGTAGTGGCCACCCCTGGTTTCCGAGTTTTTAGGCCGCCCAAAGTGCCTCTGACATGGCTTAACGAGTGTTATTAATCAACAACAACCGGGACCAACGGTTTAGCGTGCCTTCCGAAGCATGGAAGCGCTCAGATATTTTTGCCACTAGCGGTCACCCATCCATGGACTGACCGCGTCCGATGTTGCTTAACTTTGCCAATCGATTAAGGATGAAAAGACAAGTGTAAAACAATTTCCCAGGCACTGCAGCTTCCGAGGGTCTCTTCACCCATCTAGTGTGAGTGAAGGTGACCCTGGACGCTGTATAAATCATCTCATTAAGAAGATACAAAGGTTTTAGTCTTGGACAACTGCAGCCCTCTCGCAGGCACTTTTTAATTGATTGTAAGAGAACTTTGGACGATAAAATATAGTTTCGGACATAGATAATTAATAAATGTGGACACACTTTTGATCTCATATTTCTAATTTGAAAAATACACAAGGTATTGCAAAAGTACCTAACTCTTTTTACAGGGTGTAACCTACTGGTCAACAGATGTCAAATCTGTAAAAAAAAGTTGAAAAAAACATTTTTTATTTTATAACCTTAAAATTTAAAAAAAATCATAACTTTTTAGTTCTTGGTATTAGCTCAAATTTAAAAATACGTTTGTGCGTGTAGGTGCATTTACAGAGCTTTGAGTTGTTAAAACATTGTGAAAGTCATTGAAAACAATATTTAAAAAATACTTTTCTCCCGCCACATCGTTCACATTTTACGGAACGTCATAGAGCAAAAAAATATTTAGGTTGTGATCCCTATCACCGGGTGCTATTACCCTGTAAAAAGAGTTAGGTTTTTTTGTAACACCTTGTATATTACTGCGGCTTTAAACCGAAGTTCAGTGATATTTATTTATTACTGTCATGTTTTCGTGGCGTCTTTACATGTTTTCCTACCACTGTACTAAACTAATTCGAACTAGACCTTACCATAGCCACTGCGCTCCATTGTAATGTCACTTTCAATGTTATCTAACACCACATATCTTCACCATAGAGCCTTCTTTACTTTATAGTAGGCTTCACGGCAAATTAAGTAGCAAGTACAGTCGGCAAAACTGAAAAATGTAACACATAGCTCCTATCGCCTTGGTTTTAAGAACGACAATTAAGTAAATAGTCGGCTTCCTTACATTGTTAACTGTATTCCATTCATGGGCATTGTTATAGTTTTAATTACGTAGCAAGGTTTCCTTTCTTTATGTTTTTTTGTTTTATTGTTTATTGTGTTGGCTTTTCTGAAAAAAACAAATGGTGAAGGGAAAACATCGTGAGGAAACCCGCGGCTTAGTTGGCTCCTCACGTATTGACCTATCTTTCCTGTGGACTAGGCCGACTAAGCTGTCAGGATGGTATAGGTGCTGGGCAAGCCTACTCCATCTAAAACAATGTCTCAGGCACTGCAGCGTCGAGTGAGTGCAGGTGCCACTGGACGCTGCATAAAATTAAATCATCTCATTGCGTAGATGCAAAGGCCTTAGTTATAAAATGGGGGATAATTTCATGGCGTAATATAAACCATGATTAATTTGAAGTTCTCTCGGCGATATCAACGAATAGGGGGATAGAATAGAACCTCGAACCAATGAACCACCTATAAACTCAATAGTAAGTATACCGTTTTTTATGGATAATAATTTTTAAAAAAAACGGCATATCACGGAATAGGGTGGTATTAATAGTCGTCTGAGATCATCTACTTGAGCTTGATCTAAAATGTTAATGTCAAGCCTTGGCTTATGTCAAACTTGAGTAGCTGTCAGCATTTTAATAGACACTATCTTGAGATTGACATTGACATTAGCCAAGGCTTGACATTAGCATTTGACTTTTCTGAGATCACCTACTTGAGTTAAATCTTGAGTCGACGACTATTAATGCCACCCTAAAGATTTTTGGTGTCAAATAACAAACGTATTTTTGTGATCTAATTTGATACTGCTCTAAAGATGAAAGAAGACAATTAAACAAATGAATGAAAATAAAACTAACTATTAGTTAAAGTAACTTTTTTCTGAATATGACTTTACAAGTTTACATATTATCACTTACAATTACGCGTTCAATCTAAACCATACCCAATACGTAAGCAATTAAGAGACAAATTGGCGTATCATCATAGGTAATTAAACCGTTATGGCTAGTGGGAATGCGTGGCATTCGATTTTCAAACGCTTTTCTCTTGGAGAAGACACGCTCTGATTGGCCGGAAAACGGGGGAAACGCCGGGATTGGTCGAAAGGGTGGAACAGCTGTTTGAAGAAATTCAATTATCCTGCTTTGAGTTAGCATTTTCCCAAGCGTATGAATGAATATCTTAAGGTTGGACGATAGCAACGTGGCGGGAAATTCCAAATTTTCACAGTTTTTTACAATTTGTTCAGCGATTTTTCCTTCGCGGCAATAACATAGTATTATTTTCATTATTGTAAACAACAGAACAACAATAATTCAGCCGATTATGTGTGGTCATCAACAAGTT
Source organism: Zelleria hepariella (assembly GCA_949319315.1). Classification (NCBI taxonomy): domain Eukaryota; kingdom Metazoa; phylum Arthropoda; class Insecta; order Lepidoptera; family Yponomeutidae; genus Zelleria; species Zelleria hepariella. The sequence continues at coordinate 794,569 of OX439385.1, forward strand.
TTTTGGGCAGTGCCACTGCTTCGTAGACCGGAACACATAATCGGCTGAATTATTGTTGTTTTGTTGTTTACCATAATGAAAAGAATACTATGTTATTGCCGCGAACGAAAAATCTCTGAACACAAATAGCTCAGTTTAGCTACAAAATGTAAAAAAACTGTGACAATTTTGAATTTCCCGCCACGTTGCTATCGTCCAACCTTAAGGTCCAGCGATAGCAGCGTGGCGGGAAATTCAAGTTTTTCACAGTTTTTTTAATTTTGATGTTACACTGAGCTGTTTTTCTTCTGCGATTTTTGTTTCACGGCAATAAAATAGTGAATTTGTGCTGAAAACGGCTCATTGCAAAACTAAACATCAAAACTCACAATACTTCGGAAACCGTCCAACAAACGATACAATACATTAATTTCCTCAAAACTTAATCACTGCTAACACCTAATTGCTTGTACAGTCGTGAATTCGTGATTAAAACGTTCGATTTCCACATTACACACTCGCTTCCTTCCTAAAAACCATTTCCTTTACAACTTTTTATATTTGAGAAAAAAACCGTGTACTCATTATTATTCTTTCTAATTATTGTTTAGTTATTCATGTATTGTTTACTTTGTTACTCATGACATGCTTTGCGTTCGGTGATTGTAGGTCAAAATATAGCGTTCAACTTTGCGAGTTGGCTATATGAAATAAAAGTGTTTAATCCGATAAAATGTTTTTTTTTTGTTTATTGTAATAATACTCATACACGCAACTGTGAAGAAAAACATCGTGAAGAAACCTGAGTGGCCCGCTACCGGGACTTAAGGTGAAAAGATAGCGACGTGGCGGGAAATTCAAAATTTTCACTGTTTTTTACATTTTGTAGCTAAACTCAGCTGTTTTTGTTCAGCGATTTTTCGTTCGCGGCAAAAACATAGTATTCTTTTCATTATTGCAAACAAAAGAACAACAATAATTCAGCCGATTATGTGTTCTGGTCTACGACAAGTTTTGCTATCGTCTACCCTTAAATAACATCAACGCTACATCTTGTTTTTTTATAGTGCTCGTGCTGCAATTCTAAGCTCGGCGACTTTTTGTAGCGATGCGGTCGACGAAACGCGCAACAGCATCGCTACTAACGCGCTTTAGTCGCATTTGCAACGCACTACAGAAGCGATGCCAACGCGATTCTAACCCTCTATAATCCGTGCGGGATCAGAATGGGATAATACCTTTTGGAACTGAGAAGCTCGCGGTCCTGTAGCGTCAGCATTTCAGCAAACTCTAGTTGTTTATGGCAAACTCGCGTCGAAACTTGCTTGTGTTTTCAGTGCGCGTGGGTGTCTGCTCGAGTTTTATCACGTTTTATTCAATTAATGCAATAACATTGAATCCTTTTAGATTAACATTAAAAAAAATTGTGTATTTCCAATTTCATAATCCTATGATAGAACGTAGAACTAAAATGCTACTCGAGAACTGTCATTTTCGATTCAGTTCCAAAAGGTATTACCCATTCTGATTCCGCACGGATTATACACTACAGCATCGCGACTGTATCCAGAAAACGTGCGACCTTGTCGGACATCATCGGGGATAGAAAGGAGGAAGGGTGGCGCGCGAATCGCGTTTGCATCGCGACAGAAGCGCGGCGGTATCGCGTTTGCATCGCTAGTTGCGACTGAATCGACTGACCGCATCGCGACTAGAGGTGTGTAGTTCGCGAATGAATGCTTCGATTGAATGCATTCGTTATATGAAACCATTCATTCATTCATTCACTACCAATCTTTACATATCACATTCACTCTAGTCCACGTAGTTCATTCTTCAAGAAACATTCTTAAATCTACCACACTAAGAACCAAAATTCTGTAAATTTTTATATACACATTCACTCTAGTCCACGCAGTTCATTCTTAAAGAAACATTCTTAAATCTACCACACTAAGAACCAACATTCTTTAACTCATCCCGCCTTTGTCACCTTTGTCATTCGCGGACTACCGTGAGTCAAAAGATACGTGAACGAACTACTGAGCTATGAACTATGAATGAACTGTGAATGAACTGTGAATGAACTATGAATGAACTATGAACTATGAATGAGGTGTGAACTATGAGTGAACTATAAGTGAACTGTGAACTAAAAGAGTGAACTAGTTCAGTGAAGGAAATGAACTATATCATTCTTTTCTTTTCACTGAAGCGTTTCGCGCACTTCTAATCGCGACTGTATCGATACGAACGCGCGACAGCATCGCTACAAAAAGTCGCTGTGGGCGAGGGCTCTTAGGTCCTGCAATTATGTACATTTGAGGGCCACTTGCATATAAATTGCATTTTAATTAGTTAGTTAATGGGTAAAAAATGTGCTCGTTCACTGAACGCTTGCTATATTTAGACCAGTATTTTCTTTATGGATATATGTTATCGACCCACCGACCTATATTCACTTTAGGAAGTGTTTTTTACTCGGTTCACGATACCCTGGTGAAATGCACGCAATGTAACGCAATCAGTGCAATTATGGACAAAGTTCTGGGTGTTAACTACTACCAAACGCACCTACTAAAAAGTATTTTGGTCTACGCGAAATAGGTTAAAGATTTTTTTAAATTCTTATTGAACGAGCGAGCGAAGCGAGAGAAGTTCTCCGAGTCTACTGGAACAATCCGGCGTGTATATGTTAGTATGTATGTATGAACGTTCGTTCGACGATAACTTGAGTTTGGCAAAGAGAATTGAAAAAAAGAGGCAAAGAGAATTTTTAAGTTCGAACATGAGCCAAATCGGTCAAGGGGTTGCTGAGATATAGGGTCGCCAGTTCACAGTTCGGGGCGGACCACTAGTAGTATCATACTTATTATCATGACATAAACAATCTCTTCAGAAAATGCTCTGTTAGTGGTTGCCTGGAAGAAATTGTTAACCGCAAAACCGGTGCAAGATTTTTCTAAACCATTCCAAATAAAATCGATATTATTTTGACATCTCATTAAGATTTATGTCAACAATTGCCAGCTTTGCCAGATTTCTCAATGGAACAATAAATGAAATAGCCACTGTAAACTAGATACCAAACATACGTAATAACAGCCAATCGTGGGCAACTGATCGGGCCTTTGCCCAAACACCATTTCACTCGTTATCTCAAGTTTTTGTAACAACAAAAGTTATTTAGATACAAAACTTGTTTAAAAGTGAAAAATACCTCTACTTTCTTGCCGGAAACACAATGACATGAGATAAAAAATCAAATAAGATTTTTTTTTATTGAAAGAGACTGAAAGGTAAATGTATAATTATGTACTTAGAGCTAAACTTTTGGAAAATGGCAGCTGCGTGCCTTGTCGCACGGCGCTGATTTTCAGCATGTGCCATAAACATGATGCAGATTCAAATTGAACAATGACATGTTTAAGTTTTTTCAAATACACACAAAAAAAATGTATTTATATCAGCTACGTTTTTTTTATTTATTATTTATTTTCTTAGAATATTAACAAAACATAGTTGCTTGACACCCCTAAACCGCGTTCACAGAGCGGGTAGACAACCCAAGCGGTCGCAGCGCGGCGACCACGTGGAGAAGGCGCGGCCCCCGCGCGGTTAGGGGTTGCGAGTAATTTGCACTTTGCTACCTCGTAAAAAAGTTCACTTTTGCCATCACTGCACACCAGCCCCTCTACCCTTGACACATTTTTCCAATACGGCCGCAATATGGCGCAATTTACAAGATTTAATATTTCACAAATTAAGACGCATTTTGTGTTTTTATTGAATAAAACAGCCTTACCTTTGAATAAGCATTACAAAGTATTTAAAATCAAAGCATTACTATGCGAATTCAAAGAGAAAATAATTTTAAAACTTTTTCAATTTTATCGCACTAGCGTCAAGGATAACCCCCAGAGCGCGGCGACCGCACGGCGTGGTTCACGAAAATGTTCTTCTCGTTGGTCTGAGCGCTAAAGATATTATACGATATTGTCATTCAAAGCAAAAAAGGTTGTTTTGTGGCGTATGGGACCACGCCCAAGCTTATGCCAGGAGTGAATGTTAGCACACTCAATGCTACAACAACATACAACATTTGTCAGTAGTTACGAAGGCGGCGCGCGCGCCGAAAGTGTGTTCGTGTGATATACAGCGGTTGTCTGTGTGTTTTCGAAACAGTCATAGTTTTTTTTTTCTGTTTTTATTTTTGGGCTTTTCGACTTTTTAGGTGAGTCTTTATCTTTCGGTGGGGTCAAAGGTCAAAAGTGTAGTTAATAGATTCGATTTACTTTGAAGTTAAATTAAATGTTAATAACATTTTTTATTCGCTCGACATAAAACTTTTACGGGTCATCTAACAAATGTTACTTATTCCTATTTAATTCTTTATTATAATTGTAATTAGTATCAAACATTGAAAGTTAACAGCACAACATTTACAATTTAACGAGTTTGACACTAGTTGAAACGGATTGGGTGCACTTATGGAAAATAGGCATTTCTCTCGAGTAGTTCCGCATAAATTATTCTAAGTAAATTTATAGAATGTTTGATGGCAATTTTCACCCCTACTGACCAAAGTGACCACTTCAGTATAGACCGGTAGGAATAACAATTAAAATTAACAGCAAACCACAATTTTTTCAAAATTTTTCTTCTTATTTACAGAAAAAACATAAATGCAAGATTCTAATCAAGAAAAAGAGGCAGCAAACCAAAAAAGCATTTTAGAAACAATTTGGACCTTTTTGAAAGACTTTTTCTATCTTTACCTGAAATTTGCACTCTACGCTTTAGTGATATACGTTCTATTTTACTATTTTGACTACTATTTTGGCTAAAAAAGTGTTTTTTTTTGTTCTAGTACAGTGAAGTGATTATAATGTGAAGTAATTAAAAAGTGACTAACGAAAAAGTGATTAAAACCAAAAGTGACTGGACTTGTTGTAGACACACGGGATTCTAGGTGAGTTTATTAGTTATTTTTATATATTTGGGTCATTCCTGAGAAAAGCGTTCTTCGCTGAGATCGGTGGCTTTTATTTTTTTTCAAGATAGGTGAAAACTAAAAATACACCGCAAAAGATGGCTTAAAAACTTATCAATACGTCGATGAGGCACACCTATAGGGTTTATAGGTTAATGAAAAAAAAATCTTCTTTTTTGATAATCCACCGATCTCAGCAAAAAGGCCACCGATCTCAGATAGCGTCTAAAATTATTATAAACAGTAATTACAGTGAATAATAAACGTTTTTTCTAAATTTAAACGTCACTCATGAACTGACACAGATAAAAGGGGGCTAAATTAAGCAAAACATTTCTATTAAACATCATAAAAATTATCAAAAAAAAATAATCTTTATTTTCATAAAATCATTGTAAAAGCTCAATTCCTAAGCTAAACATGCAAAATTATAGCCAACAAGCCTTTACATCTATTTATACAGCGCCCTGTGGCACCTTCACTTATCCTAGATGGGTAAAGAGACCAGTCGGCGCTGCAGTGTCTGGGACATTGTTTTAGATGGAGTAGGCTTGCCCAGCACCTATACCATCCTGACAGCTTGGTCGGCCTAGCCCACAAGAGAAGTCATTACGTGTGGAGCCAACTAAGTTGCAGGTTTCATCAAGATGTTTTTCCTCACATTAGCGAGTGGTTTTGCTACTTCAAATTCACAAATTTATGCAACTTTGAAAAGAAAAAAAGTCATGATACATGCTTGCGCTGGGAATCGAACCTGGTTCTCTCGCATCGCCGACCAATGCTCTATTATATGTGTGACTGTAATAATTATACACTAAAATTGTCTGTCTATACGGATTTTGCTTTTTATTTGCGTGAAATTACATTTCCTTGAAAAAAACAGTACCTTAATAGCTTAAATGAAGTCTAAACTTTAGTCCATAGAAACAAACTGATACATTTTGAATTAGTCATAGCATCTCGTTCGGTGTGGTATCTAAAGAATCTGTGAAATTGATACAATATGTTGAAAACTTCTTTGAAATCCTTGGCTAATAACTGAGATCGGTGGCTTAAATCCACCGATCTCAGGGCCACCGATCTCAGAAATAACTAAAATGTAGCTATTTCTCTTAAACTATAGAAGCAATCGTATTTATTTTTACGACAATGCCTACTCAGGGATATGCCCATTTATGTACTTAGGACAGTTTAGTGTAGTCTTGTTTACTATACTAGCAAAACGTGCCACCACTTTCAGCTACCTTACCGAACCAAAGTTTAAAAAAAGTCAAGAACTTACGTAAAAGTTTAGGCATGAAAGATAGCGACACATACGAACCATAATAGTTGACAAGGACCATTTGACGATATTTTGCACCAGTAACTAGAAACTTGCCGCGTATTTAAGCTTGTATAAAAACATACTTTCGTTGCACGATTTAAACTTTGCTCTCCGCGTGACATTTCTAGGAATGTCTACAGACACAAGAGTTTTCATTCTATTAGAATGCTGGATATACGATTGGATAGAGGCACTTATTGGGTTTTTAAAAGGGTATAAATTAGCATAGTAGTGGGCACATGAGTAAAACCACAAACCAAAACATACCAGGCCCACACGCGTGTGACATGCAAAATACTCGCAAAATCACCCATTTTTTGACCTTCAAAGGGATATTTAGGCAATTTCCTCTATGAAATATTGATTTTATTTGATGTGCCTCAATGGACCGTTAGTTAAGTAGACGATTAAGTGCTAATTTAGTACTGTGTGATGTATAGTTTAGTAGATACTAGGGTGTGACCAAAAAAATCGACCTCTCAAAGAATGACCCATTTTGTAAATAGTTCGGTTTTTTCTGTTTGGATCAGCCGCGAAATTACAATGGAGCAACTTATACAAGGTGTAACAAAAGATCCTAAGTCTTTTTGCAGGGTAGTTCACACATTTTAAAATTTGAGCCAATACCAAAAACAAAAAAGTTATGATTTTTTTTTATTTTGAGGTTCGAAAATAAATCTGGTTTTTTTTTTCATCTTTTTCTTCCACAATTGACATTTTGTTGACCATAGGTTACGCCATGTAAAAAGAGTTAGGATATTGTAAGTAACTTTTGATATTGATTCGCGATGATGAATGATTCTGATCTGGTCGAATCGTGGTTAATATTGGTGGTAAATCACCTTATAAATACCGATGTTTCCTTTTTATTTAAATTAACCGTGTTTGAGGGCACAAGTTATAATTTGCTCAATGCGAATTCCACTGCGCCTGCGAAACGTATGCAACCATTTTACGAAGAACCAATATTCTCTGAGCATCATTTTTTTAAATATTTTTTCCACTTAACATCCACTTATATTTTAGAGAACACTATGTTGTTTGTGGGCCTTAATAAGCACACTGGCCCTGCCATGGTCTATGGTTGTCGAATACGGAAAATCCGGACTCAAAGCAAGGTCAATAACTACGTTCGTTACCCCATACATAACACGTAAGGTCTGACCGAAAGAGACTGTCGACTGACCTTCAGAGCCTTTCTTTCTTAAGTAAATGAAGTACTTAGCTAAGGCAGATTTACACGTTTTAAGTAATTAAGCGATCAACTAAATATTAACATAATTTTTAAGTGACTTAATTTTTTCTGTGTCCAAAAAACGTACCTATTTGTTCTCTCAAGATGGCCAAGTATGTTACTAAATTAATTGCAACTTGTTAAATGATAAATCCCGCCGACCAACTAACCAAACAATATACCAAATCCTATTCTACTGGATGTAACTTGTAAGTGACACTTGCAACCTTGCAACTTGTTACTCAATTAATTGTTTACACGCGTTTACTCGCGAAAAATTTACTTAACTATTTGATACGTGTAAATCAGCATTTAATTATCATGAATGTGAAGGAAGACTGCGGAAACCCGCGGCTTAGTTGGCACTTGTCGCCGCATCTATTGACTTTGCCTTTATGTGGGCTGGAAGATAGTAGTGTGGCGGGAAATTCAAAATTTTCGCAGTTTTTTACATTTTGTAGCTAAACTGAGCTATTTTTGTTCAGCGATTTTTCGTTCGCGAGAATAAAACCGTATTCTTTTCATTATTGTAAACAACAGAACAACAATAATTCAGCCGATTATGTGTTCTGGTCTACGACAAGTTTTTTGGGCAGTACCACTGCTTCGTTCAGTTTAGCTACAAAATGTAAAAGTCTGTGAAATTTTGAATTTCCCGCCACCTTGCTATCGTCTACCCTTAAGACGGAACGCGGGTAGCCGGCTGCTCCATACAAAAAATACAAAAAGGGAGACCTGTTTCCTCCCTGGATAATTATTTTAGAAAAAATATTATTATGCCATTCAATTTATATGTACCTCTGCCATGTCCCTATGTTTTCTTTTTTTTATTATTTTAATTATTTTAATAGAAATTATTTTAATAATTAAAATAATCAAAAAAGGAAAACATAGGGACATGGCAGAGGTACATATAAATTGAATGGCATAAACATATTTTTTCTAAAATAATTATCCAGGGAGGAAACAGGTCTCCCCTTTTGTATGGAGTTGAGGTTACCCGCGTTCTCTCTTAATAAGAATATTGAGCCTCTATAACCGCTACTGAGATCCCGCTCTGTAGCGGTTATAGTTCAAAATCGGATTGCAATCCCTATCCCTACTCCCTATTGGCTATTGCTTTCAATGACACTTTGTGTCAAATAAATGCAGTCTGAAGCTTTTCAGCCAGCACCCTTCAAACGTAAATTTGAAAGGGATCGTGAATTCGTGAATTATCCCCCCGGATTGGACAATCTTTTCTGAAAAATAATGGCGTATATCGAAGCATGCTCTGTGGGTGTATTATGTAAAAAAACACTCATACTTTGAGCGTCAAAACACTCCAAAATAGCCCTTATTGAAATGAACAATCTTTTTTTTGACATTTAAAAACGGTTATTTTTATGGTGGATATTTTAAAGACTACAGGGGCTGTTGTGTGTCAACTCGGAACGCCGCAATCATTAGCCGTTTCTTTCCCACTTTTTGCCGCCAAAACCACTCAACCACTTGGTTGTTGGGGCACACAAAAACCACGCCGCGCACCCGCCAAGTTTCGCAATCTGCATTAATTTGCTGAACTGTACGCGCCTGGCCGTGGCGCAAGCGTGCACCCCGCACCGGTTTCTAATGCGAGGCCGTTTCACCATCGGGGTCGTAGAAGCTAGTTTCAAGTCGAATACCAACGTAATAATGGGTGGTTTGGTGCCCTTGTTCGGGAAAGAAATACCCCATTTTCGGCAAGACTCCGTGGCTTTAAGAGAGTAATAACTAAGCCCCCGATATTTTAGCTTCAAATTTGCATATCTCATGAACGGCTGAACCGATTTTGATAAAAACTATCTTAGAACGCTCGCTAGAAAACCTGCTTTCAAATAAAAGCATCCAAATCGAATTACCCGTTTAAGAGCTACGGTGCCACAGACACACACACACACAAATACACACAAAGCGGTCAGACTTGTAACACCCCACTTTTTGGGTCGGGGGTTAAAAATAACTAAGGTCTTTATAAATCTAGAGGTACAGTAGATTTATACAGCGTCCAGTGGCACCTTCACTGTCACTAAATAGGTCAGACAGACCAATTGGACGCTGCAGTGCCTGGGACAACTTTAAGGATGGCATTAATAGTCGTCATCTCAAGCTCGAACTCAAGTAGGCGATCTCAGAAAATGTCAAGCCTTGGCTAATCTCAATGTCAATCTCAAGATAGTGTCTATTAAAATGATGACAGCTACTCAAGTTTGACATTAGCCAAGGCTTGACATTAGCATTTGACTTTTCTGAGTTCAACTACTTGAAATCGAGCTCAAGAAGGTGATCTCAGACGACTATTAATACCACCCGATGGAGTAGGCAATGTTGCTAAAATGCTTCATTATTCCACTTGACAACCGCCTACGCTGCTCGCATTCGATTCTGTAATTTATTACAAAACGACAATAAAATGGAGTAGGTAGTTCACCTTGCTTTCTAGGGTTGGGCCCGGGCCTTTGTCAGGTTTTACAAACTACACAGTAGACAGAGTATACGACGAACGAAAACATCTACCCAGTTTCCCCGACACGACAGCAGTGTAGAGTGCTAGCGTGTAAGGGTCGACGTGCTGTCGTGTGTACTGTCTCAGTTGTGTAATGCCGCAGGTCTCTGACAGCGCTGACACAGCATTCTTCCGCTGACATAGTCCAAGTAGCCGTAAAACAGTAGTTGCCCCTGGCACAGGATCGTGAGAGGTCGCGTGAGCATGAAGAGGCCTTTACTCAGCACAACTAGCGCGCCAATGGAAAAAAAATCATACCTATCTTCTTTTTAGATGCGTCTTTTGATAAAAACTCTTCATTAGGTTATCAACACGAGGCTTAACTATTTTAAGGACCTAAGGTTTAGATTCCAGATCCTAAAGCTAGAACTTTTGTAAAAAATGTTAGGATCTTTTGTAACACGTTGCATTAAAAAAACCGCACAGTTGCTAGTTCTCACAACCGTTTTTTTGGGGGGAAAAGAGCTCTGAAAGAAATAATCAAGATTTGTATTTAACCCCGAAAAAAAAAATCACTTCTCCATACAAATGGTGTCGATTGGCGATAGACATTTGTATTGGGAAGTGTTTTTTTTTCGCTCATTTTGGAGTAAAACTTTTGGATTTTGGCTCAGAATCGCCAGTGCAACAAAATACCTTCGGCTTTAAAACCACTAAAATAGCACGGTGTATTTTCCAGCTTTATGTGTGTGTTGTGGTGTCTAAATAAACGATTATTCTATTCTATTATATTCAAATAAACTGGTTTTGAAGACTAGCAACTATGCGGTTTTTTTATAGAATAAGCGCACAGTTTTTGTTATTTTTATTAATAGCAGTGTAAGGCGTGGATTGACTCTGATGTAAAGCCTTGGGCCCGTAGTGGGCAGTGGGCCCGAAGGTCGCATAGAGCCGAGCTGGTGAAAGAATTTAGACAGAGCTACGAATGTGCTAGAAAGTCCTGAATTTTTAAATTATCCTCAATGTTTACTTTACTCATATGTTTCTGTGGAACTTCTGTGTAATGATATGATGTCAATCAACCATTGAATGAGTATTATCAGTTTGACATAAACTAGTGGTTCGCCCCGAACTATGAACTCGCGAGTCCCATATCTAGTAGCCCCTCGACCGATTTAGCTCATGTTCTAACTAGAAAATTCTCTATTCCTCATTTACCCGCCTACCAAATTTCATGACGATCCAACTAAGTCGTTACTCAAGTTATCGTCAAACGAAAATTCATACATGCCCACATACATACATACAAACATACAAACGCCGGATTGTTCCAGTAGACTCGGAGAACTTCTCTCGCTTCTCTCGCTCGTCCAAAAAACAAATGACATCCAATAAATGATTTACAGCCTGTTATGGTACGGAAAATTCGGGGTAATTGACAATTAATATCTAAGCCACAGTAAAATTCTCAGGAATTATCTAAACATGTTCCTCGCAATGCAGCATCCGCATGGTCACTTCACCCAACTTAAGTGAGTAAAAGAAGGTGTCACTGGACGCTGCATAAAACATCTAATTTTGTAGATGCAAAGTTTTTTTTTTTCAATTCTCAGGTACCGAAAATATGCGTCTACCGAAGAAAAACCTGAAGTAAGGAATAATATTGTTTTGCGAAAAATGCATGTTGTTCGAAATAATTAATTAAGCTACCTTGACCCCGAATTAGTCAAGTAGCTTACAAACATAACAAACTAACTTTAGTAAAGTTGATCTACCACTTTGTTAGCACATCGATGACGAGTTCTTAATAGATATAAGTTGTAATATTTGCCAATGATTGGAAGCCATTATAAAAACATTAGCAATGCCTTAAAATAATGCAATAATGTAATGACACATCGTTAAAGCCACGGGAAAACAAATGGGTGTAGCTTGGTAGATGGTAACCAAAGCTGAAGTATAAAGGAACAAACAAATAAGTTTTAGGATCAGGCTTGTCGGGTCTTAGAATATCAACTTATCTTAACTTCTAATAATAGATACAAACGTCGAGCCATTTCTAGACAATGTTGAACTCTATGTGGATTTAATTCTGTAGCAAGCCAGGACAACTGACCTTTAGACACATACGTAGCCATTTATGTGTGACATTTTGCAACGAATAACTTAATTTTAAATCTTTTTAATCATGAATTCGATAATAATATTCCTTTGACATTTACTTGTATAACTGATTATTTTTTACACGGAAATAGATTAAGATTGTGACATCACGAGTCACATGACTGAATAAAATTAGCTGTAAGATGTAGCCTGTACATGTCCCACTAGCTGGGCAAAGGCCTTCTCTCAGAGAGAGAGTTCGAGCTTAATCACGATTTTCGCAATAACTTATTAGAAAAATTCTAAACGTTCCTACATGCCGGGGGTGGCGATGTCCCAGCATATCAAAAATGTCTAGTGCTAATTATCAAAGGGAGGAAATCGGGGACTAGGGGTGGTATTAATAGTTGTCTGAGATCACCTACTTGAGCTCGATCTCAAGTAGGTGAACTCAGAAAAGTCAAATGCTAATGTCAAGCCTTGGCTAATGTCAAACTTGAGTAGCTGTCAGCATATTAATAGACACTATCTTGACATTGACATTGACATTAGCCAAGGTTTGACATTAGCATTTGACTTTTCTGAGATCACCTACTTGAGTTCGATCTTGATTCGACGACTATGAATGCAACCCTAAGTTTGTATAGAGAAAATACTACTGTTATATCCTCTTAACTCTCGAAAGACAAGGTTATCACAGTTCTGTACAAAGCTAAGATTATTAAGTAAGACATAGACAAGAAACACGAAATATCTTACCAAGCGCAGGTTTCCTCACACATATTTATTACACAAGGTGCCATAATATCCTGCTATTAAAAAAGAAACACTACCGGTCAATATTTCTAATAAAAAACCGACCTAGTCCAAGGCGCACCGAGGGTTCCGTACCACCATTCTGTGCCATGAATTTGGAAAAAAATGGCTGTACGGTACGGTCTCCAAATGCGATAGCCCGACTTGTTCTTGGCAGTTTTTTAAATTAATTTTTGTGATACTTCAGAGTGAGGTGAGCCCTAAGTATATTCATATAGCAAGTTTCAAGCCTGTATGTATGCCTGTATGTATTAACTTTTTTATAATATGTATAGTTAATACGAAAAAATACGTTTGTTATATGGAGAGACTCCATAATTACTTGTTAGATTAACATAAAACTCAGTGAACATTTCAACTAGATAGGTACGGTCAGCCACAGTCACAGATACCCCATGGTAGCTCTTACCGCGCGCGGCATAAGGTCCTGGCCACAGTTTCTGGCGGTGCGGAGCGCGGCGCGGCGAGAGGGTCTGCGAGAGGCGCGGTTTGCGGTGGTATGCCACAGCTCGACCGGTTGCGACCGCGGCGGCATCAGCGGTGGACGTATTTAGAGTATAGAGAACTATTATAATGGCCCTATCAAAAGTGACACGGTATTGCCTTGAAACTAGTGCGTTCTTAGCTCAAGATATCATTCAGTCAAGAATAGGAGCGCACCCAGTTAACCAGAAAAAGAGAGAATTTGGCGAATTTGGTAGTATTTATAAAGTTCCCTAGCACGGGTTAGTGCTTTAGAAAATACAAAAAGTTGAATTTCACATTCTTTATTATGAATTATTTCGTCCCATATTTTTTTTATAACATGCCTATATTTATGATGTGGATGTTTTGACATCCATATTGCTGGTCTACTCAGTATTTCACTAATAAATTGTTCAGTATTCATTATTTTATATGAGCTCAATGCGCGATAAAAACAAAATTATTTGTTTTGGTTGCGCGATGCTAAATGCGTCCACCACTACCGCTGCGCGCGCCGCTGTGAGCTGTGGCCGCCTCGATACTACCGAGTGCATTTGTTTCACTCGCACGCCACGCAGACCGCCGCCGCCGCCGCCGCGCGGCTAGCCACCGCGCCGCAGGTCGCACCGCAATGCGCGTCGCCGATAGCTGTGGCATACTTCATACAATTTGCTGAATTTGTTTTTGGCGTTCGCCGCTTTGCGCGCCGCAGACCGCGCCGCAGGTGACTGTGGCCAAGGGGTAAGGGCGCCAATGGATCAACAAGGGGTATCCTAGCGTGTACTACGGATGAAAATAAGGTCGAACAACGCGAAACTTGTAGGTCAGCGCAATTTTGAGCATTTATCCATCGCGTGTTCGATTGGACGTTTTAAACTGTATCAATTAATACTTAATTGACGTAATAGTTTTGACTCAAATTTCCTAGACGGAGAAGAAGGCAGAAGGACCTTAATTTTTTATTGTGCTCCGTTTCGTGTACATAATAAACTACAGGGTGCACTCTAAGTCGATAGCGGAACTTAAAGTAGGCTTTCTACTGATCAATATAAACAACTTGTACTAGGTGGCGAAAAAAATTGAGCGAAGAAAATATCAGCTGTTTCATACATTTGGCGCAGTACAGAGTCGACCGTTTGTATGGAACAGCAGATATTTTTTTCGCTTCATTTTTTTTGCCACCTAGTACAAGTTGTTTGTAGTGATCAGTAGATAGCCTACTTAAAGTTCCGCTATCGACTTAGAGTGCACCCTGTAGTGGATCGCCCCGAACTATGAACTCGCAATGTGTAACTTTTTGCTAACACCATTCGCGGAGGCGCGCGCATTGTATAATGAAGTTTACCACCCTCGGCAACCCCTCGAGTGATTGGGCTCATACTTGAACTAAGAACCATCATCATCATCAGCCTGTTAACACCCACTGCTGAGTAAAGGCCTCTTCATGCTCACGCCACCTCTCCCGGCTGCGCCAGGCGCAACCAATGTTTTCCAGCTACTTGGGCTATGTCGTTTGACCATCTGGCTGGTGGTCTGCTAACCGATCTCTTTCCGAAACTTTCTGAACTTAGAATAATTTACCCGCCTACCAAATTTCACGAGAATCCGATCAAACAAACATAAAAACGTAAGATTGTTCCAGTAGACAGGGAGAACTTCTCTCGCTTCGCTCTCTCGTTCAAATAGGCTTCGGGGGGCGGGCAGAAGCTAGTGCTCAAATAAGCCTACATTGATACAAAGATTTTTACGTATTGACAACTTATTATCGATGATGATGACAGTATTTCTGTCGCGTCAAAGTCGCTGGACTGACCTCGGCGGTCGCTACCGATTCGCCACGTAGTTATCGAGTGACACTTTCGAATAAGTATTGCCACAACATAGGCACAGAGCAGTAGATAAGTCTCGGCCGTGTCTGTGAAATAATTACATACACCAGCTGAGCACAATGTCACGATAAAAGTTTTATCCCATTATCGGCTGTCGCCATCTTTCTTTCGGGAAGCGCTCAGACATTATTGCCAATATAGAGCGGTCACCCATCCATGGAAAGACCGCGGCC
Source organism: Zelleria hepariella (assembly GCA_949319315.1). Lineage (NCBI taxonomy): Eukaryota > Metazoa > Arthropoda > Insecta > Lepidoptera > Yponomeutidae > Zelleria > Zelleria hepariella. The sequence goes on from OX439385.1 coordinate 810,009, forward strand.
GATGTTGCTTAACTTTGCCAATCGATTAAAATGGTTAATCCAACTAGGCTGTGAGCGCTTCCTGCTTTGCCCACTGACTGCTATTTCCCCTTCACCACTTCTGACGTTAAACAGTTGTACCCGGTTGTTATTGATTAAGGCGCCGTGCATAGTAAATCGCCCGCGCGCAAAGAAAAATGCACAAAATCGATTCCTGTATCAAATACACTAAGCAAATTGAAAATGTTCACATAACAAACCCTAGAATTAGGTGAGTGAGACCTATCTAAAACAACCAGTTACGTGTTGACATTCATAAACTTTTTGAAGATATATTGCTTGAAAAAAATAGACGGCGCACTTTTTTTCAAAAACAAAATATCTTGCAATCTGTTATGGATATCAACACAAAACTGGCTGTTTTAGATAGCTCTCACCTAATTCTAGGGTTTGATATGTGAACATTTTCGATTTTTTTAGTGTATTTGATACAGGAATCGATTTTGTGCATTTATTTGCGCGCGGGCTAATTCACTATGCCCAGCGCCTTAAAGCCCAGAAGAACGTACAACTAGCGCCGCCAATGAAAAAAAAAACCTATTTAATGCATTTTTTTGCAAAAAAAATCTCCTGCAAAATCTCAACGCGAGGCTTAACTATTTTTAGGACCTAAGGTTTGGGTCCTAGAACCTACAAATGCAATCATAAACAATCGTTAGGCAATGTCAGAGGCCCTTTGGGCGGCCTAAAAAAAACTCTGACACCAGTCCCCGTAGCATGACTTTTATCGAGGCGGATTTATCCAACAAAATGGCGGTTTATCAGCATTTTTGACGTCTATAGTGGGTTATATAGCGTCGAAAGCGATAATCCGCCTCGATAAAAGTCATGCTCCCCCCGCAGGGGTGGCAAAGATAGGCTGTTAATGACGAGGTAAATAAAAGGCGCGTTTCGGCCGTTTATCTATCTATACTTATAAAATTCAAAGTCCTGACTGATTGACTGACTGACCGACCGACTGATATATCAACGCACAGCCTAAACCACTGGTCCTAGACACATGAACATTTCAGGGTGTGTTCTTTATTCAGAGAAGATATCCACTAAGAAAGGAATTTTCGAGATTCCACCCCCAAGAGGGTGAAATGGGATGCCAAACTTTGTATAATAAAAAAATATTTTTTCGGTTGCTAGCTTTTGTCTGACTGATACGTCGATAGCGGGGGAAAATAGAGCTGCAACTTTTTATCTTAGTCAGAACTCAGAACGGATGAAGTCGCTTGCAGAAGCTAGTATGAAGATAAACTACTGCCTCTACTGTGGTATTGTATTGCGATCGGCTTACGTTAGCGAGTCGGGTATCGGTGCTCAATGCAAACCGCCTCCCGTCGCCTCGGGACCGCGGTGATGACACTTGGTTAATTAACTATCATTACAGCTTGATTACGATATTAAGCGATTGACACTTGACAGCAGGTTTGTTTTGACATCGGCGAGAAGTAAACAGCGATTTGCGAGCCCCCCAAAGATATGCAACGTGACTTTAGTCGCTATACGAATAAACTACGGCATGAGCGAAATAACTCGAAATATGTTGCAAACGCTTTCATATAGTTTTCTATTCTATTCTATTCTATATGGCTGCCCTCACGTAAATAAACCTCTGTACTTATGTGCTCTGTACTTATGTGTTAATTTTACCGAAGGAAAGAGCACATTTTCCCAAAGGAATAAGTTAATTTTCCCGAAGGAATAAGTAAATTTACCCGAAGGAATAAGTAAACTTTCTCAAAGGAATGAGTTAATTTTCCCGAAGGAATTAGTTAATTTTCCCGAAGGAATAAGTGGATTTTTCTAAAGGAATCAGTTAATTTTCCGGTGTTAAAATGTTGCATAATTCATTTTGACAATTCTTCAGCTTACTTCACTTACACTAATTCGCAACAACTCTTCAGCTTACTTCAGTAAAGCTCAGGTTAAAAATAACAGTCCTCAAATTCCGACCCATTCCTCGTATACTGGGATTTTGGATGAACACAAGTCTGACCACAGATTCTGTGAGTCTGAGTGTAGGTGTAAATAAAAGTTACCGAATGTAATGAAAAACTTCAAAGCGGTCAACCATCGGGTTTCAATTCAAAGTATTACTCAAAACACAATAAAACGCTTTATTATCTCACTTCTATTAGCTGTCCTAACTAAGCGTAAGGTGAAAAGTTTATTCACTGTTCATTACTTTTCTGTTATTATTATTTCATAATGATAATGTTTATACAAACATACAAAAAACCTACATACAAACATACAAACGCCGGATTGTTCCAGTAGACTCGGAGAACTTCGCTCGCTCGTTCAAATATAACTAGTGGTTCGCCCCGAACTGTGAACTCGCGACCCCATATAAACTTAACGACCCCATATAAACTTAACGACCCCATATCTCAGCAACCCCTCGACCGATTTGGCTCATGTTCGAACTTAAAAATTCTCTTGGTCTCATTTACCTGCCTACCAAATTTCATGACGATCCGACTAAATTTACTCAAGTTATCGTCGAACGAACATTCATACATACATACATACATACATACATACATACATACTTACATACATACAAACGCCGGATTGTTCCAGTAGACTCGGAGAACTTCGCTCGCTTCGCTCGCTCGTTCAACAAGTTCTTTTAGTAAAGAAACGAGTCCCAATTTTGACTAAGGTATAGAGTTTGTGAAGTTAGGGCGTGTAGGGTTAGAAGCTTGGCTCTACATTTTTACATGAAAATGTTTTTGTTAAGATAAAAGTTACAGAATGTCATGAAAAACTTCAAAGCGGTCAACCATCGGATTTCAGTTCAAAGTATTACTTATAAAACCCTTTATTACCTCACTTCTATTAGCACTTTGGTCGTCGGCCTTTTAACCTACTTGCGAAGAATGCAGGTGGCCTGTGTTTGTTCAGGCTGTTGGTGCGTCTGTGTGTTTGTCGACCACTTAAGATGTACGAAGTAAGACGTACCCTGTACAAGCCGAAAGCCTGAAGGCCCATCCAGGGGCCCGAGTCTGTAACGCAATGGTGCCAAAAAGGGCTCCCAGTTGACGGCTTCAATTAAGATAATAATTATTATGAATGCTGTCGGTCCTTTCAACGTTTTTGTAGTATGTACAGCAAAGAATATTCTGATTATAATTCTAGAAGATTAGTTCGCTGGTTGTAGGAGAAAAACGAGGAAACCCCGGTTTTGTCCTTCTACTGGACCGCCATCGAGACGCCATTCCGTTACAGACTTAAGCCCCTGCTCAATGACGAACATACAGACAGACACGACCGCTTGCGAGTTGTTATTAAGTATTATTATAATTCGTAGTTTGTAGCCGAAGTGTTGCAACTCACGCCCGGTGGGGCACGAAGCTGGGCGCGTGTTTCCGTACGTTTAGGCGTCACGTCCTACGCTAAACTTAATTATTCAAATTAGTGGTATTTTTCTTCACTCATCTGACTTGCAACAATCTCATTTTGATAGAAGTATCCACGGAACAGTGTAACTGTTTATTGTACACAAGAAAGTATTTTACAGTTTTTTTTTATTATGTAGCTTCTGGGGTGGCATTAATAGTCGCCATCTCAAGCTCGAACTCAAGTAGGTGATCTCTGAAAAGTCAAAATGCCTATGTCAAGCCTTGGCTAATGTCAATATTAATCTCAAGATTTTTTTTGGTTGTGGCGCGGTGTATCAAACCAGAGTAGGAGGGTGGAACACACTATTCCGTACCTCAAAACTACCTGGCGTAGATCAGTGCAACAGGAAGCTAAGGGTGGTATTCTAGAACGCTACTTAAACTCAGTTCAAACTAGAACGCTACTTAAACTCTGTTTAAACTCAGTTCAAACTAGAACGTTCCTTGAACTCTGTTTAAACTCAGTTTAAGTAGAGTTTAGTAGTGTCGACTGTCGATAAAACAGTGCATGTTTTGATTTGAATATCCCTCCCTTCATATCAAAACATGCACTGTTTTATCGACAGTCTGAACTCTGTTTAAACTGAGTTTAAGTAGCGTTCTAGAATACCACCCTAACAGTATCAGAATGAGCATTGAGAATATCCGAGCTTGAGATGAAGGCGCAAAATCGGCCAGACTGTGTGACGTAGACACCATTAGAAAATGTCTTACCCTTTCGTGCACCTACTATGTAATGGACCGACCACATCTCTAATTGCCTGAGAAATGGACTGTGGAACCGCAGTCCGATTGCGTAATGAAGAAATTGAGATTACATAGTTGTGCCGCCGAATGACGGCGTAGAAGTCAGAATGAGATGAAATAGATCTAATCAGGGCCTTAAGTCTGTAACGCAATGGCGTGTCGATGGGGCCCAGTAGAAGGACAAAACCGGGGTTTCCTCATTTTTCTCCTACAACTAGAACTAGAACTTGAATCGGAATATTCTTTGCTGTACTACAAAAAACAATAAAAGGACAGCATTAATATCTCTATATAATAATTAATCGTAATTGAAGCCGTCAACTGGGAGCCCATTTTGGCACCATTGCGTTACAGACTCAGGCCCCTGTTTGCTTTACCAACATAAATAAGATTAGGAGAGCACTAACTGCCAATTTCTGATGACAGCGCTGACACAGCACTGGTACAGACGGCCACAGTCTCAGATACCCCTTTTTGTTCGATTGGCGCCCTTATGCCGCGCGCGGTAAGAGCTGCCATGGGGTATCTGAGATTGTGGCCGACCGTACTAGGTAGACGCGATTTGCAAAGGATTGGAACACCTGCTCGAAGGATCGGTAGGAACGGGAGTAGAATCAGCCGGCTAATGCAGCCTGAAGCTGATAGGATAGTCCCTTCGATTTGAGCATACCCCCTTCTCATGGGGAAACGATCTGTGATTAGGCTATGTCAGTACTAGTCAGTGGCGGATCCAGGATTTTGGTTTGGGGGGTGTTTGAACCCAATGAGCGTAGGTTTTCAAGATAAAAAAATATTTTGATAGAGGGTCTCAGATGCATTTGGGGGGGGCTTGAGCCCCTTAGCCCCTTAAATCCGCTACTGGTACTAGTACTAATCTTTGTTCTTATATTGGGTCTGTATGGTCTGAAAATTGCAGTTTCTCGTTTCATTTTCTGCTAGGGTATCCCAGCACTGTCGATTTTGATAATGTTTTCATCTTCAGTGTTGCGTTGGGTCAGTTTTTTGGCGAGGTCGCTATTTTGTTCCTTTTCTATTCGTCTTAAGAAAATGTGCATTGTTTGGGTATTTGCCAGAAAAGCCGTTTAGGATTCTTAAGGCGCCGCCGTGCATAGTGAATAGCCCGCGCGCAAAGAAAAATGCACAAAATCGAGTCCTGTATCAAATACACTAAACAAAGCGAAAATGTTCACATACCAAACCCTAGAATTAGGTGAGAGCTATCTAAAATAGCCAGTTTCGTGTTGACATTCATAAACGTTTTGAAGATATTTTGGCTGAAAAAAAATTGGCGGCGCACTATTTTAACTAAAATATCTTGCAATCTGTTATGGATATCAACATGAAACTGGCTGTGTTAGATACGTCTCGCCTAATTCTAGTGTTTGATACGTGAAAATTTTCGATTGGTTTAGTGTATTTGATACAGGAGTCGATTATGTGTATTTTTCTTTGCGCGCGGGCTAATTCAATATGCCCCGCGCCTTAAATTCGGATTTTATTATTTTATCGTGGTATCCCTTTGGGTTATTGCCATCTATAAAAATAACTCCAACCGAGTTTGGTGACCCTTGGAACATCATTCGCGGAGAATTTCCATTGTTTACACCTTTTTGGAATTCATATTGCAAACTTCTTTATATGCAAATGAGCCTCGTCGTATCAAACGTTTATTTGAAACGTAGGGTACAGATTTTTTATTTCACGACTAGCTTTTGCCCGCGGCTTCGTCCGCGCAGGCTTAGTTTTTCCCATTATCACAATAAAAATAGCCTATAGCCTTCGATCAAGGATAAAACTAGATACAACATAGAACTCTAAAATGTGTCTGGAAAAATAGATGCCCAAATTGCTTTTGGGAGCTTATTTGCTCGTACTCCATGCAATTAAAGTAAAACTGTAAACTAATGCAATAAGATTGACATTCGAATATTAGACGTACGGTCGAAAGGATGTTTCGTATTGTTCTATTGCTGATATCTTTTGTTTCTGTGTGGACAAGTTTTTATTGTGATTTTATACGTAATGCGGATTCTATGGGATTTAGTTCGGTGCCTATAGCACTCAGCGATAACGTAGCTTCCCATTAATGAAAGATTTTTTAAAATCCGATGGGTAGTTTTGGAGATTACAAACCTACATACATACATACATACTTACAAACTTTTCCTCTTTATGCGTAGAAGTGTAGAAGGCGGATGAGCCATACGTGTGTGTGTAACAAATGTACATGCACATTGTCTTTGCGTGTGTGTCTTTGAATTTCGAATTTTTCGTTACGCCCACAACAGCGTGCGTCTATACGCATTACAAGTATTACAACTAGGTACAGTCGGCCACAGTCTCAGATACCCCTTTTTGTTCGATTGGCGCCCTTATGCCGCGCGCGGTAAGAGCTGCCATGGGGTATCTGAGACTATGGCCGGCCTTACCTACATACATATCTGTATAGCATGTACCCCATTCTACATGCATGGATACGACATCTCTCCTACTAGTTAAATGTACAGTCAGCCACAGTCTAGGATACCCCATGGCAGCTCTTTGGCGCCAATCGAACAAAAAGGGATATCCTAGCGTGTGGGAGTATCCAATAAGTGCAGGAGATGCTGGAAAGGTGGTAGAGAGTGGCCCTCCACTCTCTACCAACGCGATTTTTTTTCGTTTTTATAGATAATGGTCGAAGTGAAAGGTCCTAGGTTCGATTCCCGGTGCGGGCATGTATCTATGACTTTGTTTAATTTCAAAGTTACGTACATTGTGAATTTTTAGTAGCAATACCACTCGCTGACCGTGAAGGAAAACATCGTGAGGAAACCTGCGCCTCTATTATCTAAAAATTCCACTCAACCTACGAGCGTCAAAACACTCGAAAATAGCCCTTATTGAAATGAACAATCCTTTTTTTGACATTTAAAAACCGTTATTTTTACGGTGGATATTTTAGATAATACAGGGGCTGAGCGTGTGAGGCATTATACTCTCAACGCAAACATCGCCAACCCGCATTGAGCACGCGTGGTGATTAAGCTCGAACTCTCTCTCTGAGAGAAGGCCTTTGCCCAGCTAGTGGGACATGTACAATTGTACATGCTACATCTTACTCTTACTATAGATGGTACGGAATCCTTCATGCGCGAGTCCGACTCGCACTTGGGCGATTTTTTTTTCATTGGCGGCGCTATAGTGTGCCTAGTATGAATAAGCACACAGGACTAGCAACGATGTGTTTTTTTACTATAATCACACGATGTTGTGTGTGAGGCGTGAATTTCGTAACAGTAAAGGGATGTCGACCTCAATGCGAGTGTAAACAAACCTCTCAAGCACGATTGGGCCTTGAAGGCGTCAGGCATCGGCGCTTACGCAACGCCGAAGATGCATTGACAAATTGACACGTCGTGACATGGATCCGATCACTCTATTCGTTAGAGATAGAACCTGTTATTATGATTATGTTATCGGTTTCGAGTTTCGACTGCAGGTTTGACCGCTAGCAATTTGTAAGGACACATAATTTTATCAGATTACTCCGAATCTAAGTTTCCGTAGTTTCCAGACGGTAAAATTAAAGTGAACATATCAGCCGCATATTACCCGAATAATAAAAAGGCCTTTTTTGCGATGATATACTAGACAGCGTCCAGTCAAGTGGCACATTCACTTACACTACAGGGTGCACTCTAAGTCAATAGCGGAACTTTCGCTATCGACTTAGAGTGCACCCTGTAGATAGTTGAAGTGACCGCTTGTACGCTGCAGTACCTGGGACATTGCAAACACAGACAGACAGACACATAAGTGTCAAACTTATAAGACTCCTCTTTTTGGGTCGGAGGTTAAAAAGAAGCCACCTATACGGCCTTCGGTTCAGTAGCAGCATTATTATTAAAAACGTCACCACGTAACCTGTCAGCATGTACAGTTATGCAACAAACAGACGTACAGTCGGCTGTACAGTGACCCTGTTTTGTTCGATTGACGCACTTAAGGATCCCCTGGAGCTCTACAGCCCTCTCGCTCGCACTTTTCAGCATTTTAATTTTATTGATTGTAAGAGAATGATTCAACTTTGGACGATAAAATATATTTGCAGACATAGGTGATGAGATGAAGCTATGGACATATGGACACAATTGTGATTTCATACTCCTAGTAATAAGAAAATTATCACTGAACTTCGGTTAAAAGTTCAGCAACATATATTAGGTATTAAGAATAATAATAAAAAAAAGTGTGAATCTTAAAATAATTAATAATAATAATATGTAAATAATTGAATGTCAACACCTAAGATCTAAACTGCACGCTTAGAGTACGATTTTATTTTACAATTGTATATTTTAAATTTAACTTATTTAGCCACAGAGCCTCAACAGAAATACCTTTTGTACAAGCGTAACCGAGCGCCTGCGATACAGGGTCACCTAGTGCAGGGCTCAATGTTAAAGTGTTTTTGTAAAAAGAATTTTTGAAAATAAATAATTTGAATTTGAATTTGAATATTTTTTAAACTAGAAATGTGAAATTAAAAGTGTGTCCACATGTCGATAGCTTTATTATCTATGTCTGTAACTATATTTTAACGTCCAAAGTTGAATCATTCTCTTACAATCAATTAAAATGTTGAAAAGTGCGAGCGAGAGGGCTGCAGCGGTAAGACCTACTTTGGTATACCTCGGCGTGTCGCAGACCGTACCTACGTGACCTGAGTGTGGACCACGGCCCACTTATTTACTGTGTGACCCCTCATTGCGTATCTAGAGGTACTTGTGGAGGGGTCGCCAAGGTTTCAAAGTGGTTGCATACATTAGGGACGACTGTTATGTAGGCCGGTTCTCCAAAGGGGACTAACTCTCGAAAATCTCGCATTCGACGCATCTCGAAGGAAAAAGCTAATGTCATTTCGATCTCGACTGCTCCCGACCAATCGAAGCATGTCGGGTGAAAAAGGCAAACATCTCACAGAAATCTCGTGCCTTATGTCGAGGATGACTTCGTGAGAATAGGAGATTTTTTTTATGTGACACAAGCCGCGGCAGGAGATTTTTCCTTCGAGATGTGTCGAATGCAGGATTCCCCAGAATTAGCCCCCTGGTTATACTACCCTTGTTGAGAGGTGGGCCTTGACAAATTTTCGGACGTGTCGAACTCGCCACTTTTGGAGAGAATCCCGAAGGAAAGGGAAGGGACATTTCCGGGTTAACTTTTCTTAGCAGATTTGTAACAAAGGTATTACATGCTGCACTTGTTATATTTTAATACCATCTTTACATTATTGTATTAATACCATGTTTCTTGTGGTTTCTTGTAAATAAATTCTTCTATCCTATCTATTCTATTCTATTCACGATTATAGATAATCCAATAAAAAAATAAGTGGTGATGGGGATCTTCTTGAATTGGCCTTCGGGGTATTTACCCTATTTAGATGTTTTTTTTTTAGGGCTTTTCCTCATACGATTATACATAATTCAATGTACCTCCTATGAACTTGTTTTGATACTACATATACGTAATGTAGTTCATGTAATAAACCGTAATGCCAGGGTCAATTCAAATGAGCCATCAAAAATTCATAACGTAAACTCCTTGCGTCTAATTTTCTCTTTGTACACCAACCCTTTTTGTTTGATATTAGCACTTATGTCGCGGACGATAAGGACTACCGTAGTTTTTCTAGCGACACGTGGCTGCAAGTACCACCGCACTTCATTACACTATGTTTGGTCAAATAGGACATAATATGGCTTACTAACCCTGGTCTAAATATCAGACATACTTTTGTGACTTACTAAGAAGCGTTTGAAGCGATCTTTCCTGTAGACTAGGCCGACTAAGCGATCAAGCCTGGGACCTTATAGTTGGAGAGCTGGTGACCAATCGAGATATTTTTTCGTACAAGGCTGGGAGTTAGTAGGCTGATAGAGTAGACTTCGCTGAGTCTGGGAAAACATTTTTTTTGGTCCGGTCGCGGTTGAAAGTTAGATTTTTTCGAATTTGAAAGTTTAAATGTATACATGGGTTGAGTCATTTATTTTTTGTCTACAAGGCTGGGAGTTTTTAGGCTGCCTTTTTAGTCTCCGCTGATCACGAAATCTGGGGGCACGGCAGTGCCCCCACCAAGTCGAGCTAAAAAGCGGCACGGCCGTACCATACTTTTCTCGAAGCAATTCAGGCCATTTTCGACCCCCCTATAACTTCGTTTCGGATAAAACTAGAAGCCTGAATTTTCTGTAACCAAGAAAGCATTGTATAAACACGAAATATTTCAAATTTCATTCAATTTGAACCAGTAGTTTAAGAATTATAACTAGTCAAAGTTTCGTATTTTGTCACTCACTCACTCACTCACTCACTGATTGATCATCAAAACTCTAAGGCACTTCTAGCATACATAGAAGCTTCAAATTTAGAACACAATTAGTATTTAGTGTATAAATCAAGGAAAAACTAAAATATTTTGCAATTTCAGTCCAGGTTTCTAGGTCCAGGTTTCAATATTAAATATCTTTTATGTTTTAAATAAATAGATTGACTTGGCAATCGCATGAAAACACTAAGTATCTCAAAAGTAATACATATTATAAATTAGATTATTTAGTGCGATTGCCAAGTCAATACATTTATTTGAAACATAAAAGATTTTTAATATTGATATGCGTCACTATAAAATGTTGTTAGGTTAGTTAATTACGTAATAAATAACTTACTGAATAAATTAACCGACTTGGTAGTACATGGATCTCAAAACTTTTTACGGTAGAAGAACTGACCAGCGAGGCTTGGTTTTTTTTTACAAGTTATGTTTTTGATGGCATCACTATTTATTACTAGCCAAACGCGGGAGAAATATTATTTTTTATAACCTAGAAAGTGAGAATTTTTGGGTTATAAAAATCAAACTTTCAACCACGCTCGGCCAAAAAAACAAATATTTTCTTGTTCGACGGAGTCTCAACAACTAACCTAGAAGTTTCTAGCCTTTAACGACAAAAAAAATATACTGAACCCATACATTTAAACTTTCAAAGTCGAAAAATCTAACTTTCAACCGCGACCGTGCCAAAAAAATATTTTTCCCAGACTCAGCGAAGTCTACTCTATCAGCCTACCAACTCCTAGCCTTGTACGAAAAAATATCTCGATTGGTCACTAGCTCTCTAACTATTAGTCTGTAACGCAATGGTGCCAAAATTGGCTCCCAGTTGACGGCTTCAATAGCGATTTATTAATGCTGTCAGTCCTTTTAAATGTTTTTGTAATTCAGCAAAGAATATTCTGATTTTTAATCTAGAGAGGATTAGTTCTCTGGTTGTAGGAGAAAAACGAGGAAACCCCGGTTTTGTCCTTCTGCTGGGACGCCATCGACACGCCGATGCTGGATTTTGGATGCGTTTTTTCTTGCTAAAACGATCCGTCAAATGAGAATCCCTAGGCTTAACTATTTTAAGGCCCTAAGGCCTAGATTCCAAATCCTAGAACCTACCTTAGTACCTTAGAACCTTATTAGGCAGGTAAATTAACGAAAAAAAAAAAAAAGTCGAACATGAGCCAAATCCAGGAGTTGCCGAGATATGGGGTTGTACGGTCGGCCACAATCTGAGATACCCCATGGCAGCTCTTATCGCGCGCGGCATAAGGGCGCCAATCGAACAAAAAGGGGTATCTGAGACTGTGGCCGACTGTACCTACAGTTTATAATAATATGCAAAGCGCGCACGTCTGAAAAAGTTACACATCTTTAACTGGGGTCGCAAGCTCACAGTTCGGGGCGAACTACTACAGGGTGCACTCTAAGTCTAGCGAAACTTTAAGTAGGCTGTCTACTGATCACTACAAACAACTTGTGCTAGGTGCCTAGGTGGCGAAAAAAATTAGGCGAAAAAAAAATCTGCTGCCTCATACATTTGGCGCAGTACTGAGTCGACCTTTTGTATGGAACAGCTGATATTTTATTCACTCCATTTTTTTCACCACCTTGTACAAGTTGTTTGTATTGATCAGTAGACAGCCTACTTAAAGTTCCGCTATCGACTTAGAGTGCACCCTGTAGTTAATGTTTTGCTAGATTCACGACCTTTCAAGTGTTATTCAAATAAACTCGTTGACTTGTCAACAAGTCTCACACAGACTCTGTAAGGTAATCATGTCACAATGTAAACGAACATTGGTTTTATCGCTGGAAGGAATGTCATAGTAGGGTTTTATGACGGAGAGCCTTGCATTGTTGGCGTGTGTACGAGCACAGACAAAACGTAGTCGAGAGACAAGACTATCGATATCGACGTTGATACTCAATGGCCCGGTTTCTGAATTGAGAAAATCCCTAATCAAATACTTAAGTATCGTTCTGTCACATTATTTTGTGTGACATCTGCAGAGACAGAACGATACTTAAGCATTTGGTTAGTGAAATTCTCAATTCAGAAATCGGAGGTGTGACTGTGCGTTAAAAGGTTGTCTGGAACTGATAAAAGGAACTTAAAAATTATCTTTGCCTCATTTACCCGCCTACCAAATTTCATGACGATCCGACTAAATTTACTCATACAAACATACATACATACAAACGCCGGATTGTTCCAGTAGACTCGGAGAACTTCGCTCGCTCATTCAAAAATTGCCCTGTATAGTATGTGGATCTATCTAAGAGGTCAAAGGTCGATATGGTTTTCAGGTTAGGTAGGTATTTATGTTGTTTGCAATAGGTAGGTTATTCGTCGACAGCAACTCGATCACATCCCAACCCTAAACAAAACGCACAAGACACACGCCAAACTAAACAATAGCATAGATTTCGCGATATACGGACGGTTTCCGATCATTGTTAAAAAAGTATTTTGTCGACGGCGAGTTATGTGACTGTGTGCGTGTAGACAGCAGGTCTACATTTACACATATATGCATTCTACTTCTTAGAGTTAAGTTACAATAATTTTTCGCCTATTTTCTAAATAAAACTGATTATTATAAAATTGTAAAAATAGTTATTTGTTATGCAAGAATGCAAAATTATTGTTTGCGGCGAGTGCTTGTATTGAAAACCGAGCTAGCGAAGGTTTCTAAAATTGAGCCACGAGCGTAGCGAGTGGTTCAAAAAAGAAACCTGAGCGTAGCGAGGTATTCAGAAGCACGAGACGCAAATAATATTGCATTCGTGCGAAACACAAAACTTTTCATCTCACAGAAGCGAGGAAATGATTTTGTTAGCCAAGCGGGAAAAACTCTATAGACAACTACTTACAGGCGAAACAGGTGAGTCAAATAAGTTCCTTCTAAAAGCATATTTTACTGCCGCACTAAAATTTTGAGTTTCGTTGGTATTAAAACCATTCGTTTTATTAATAACTAGCTGTGCCCGCGACTTCGTATGCGTTTTTACACATGTGACATTTAATTTAAATTCGACTGTGGAGGAAAACTCAAAAGGAAGGTTTTTTTTAACCCCCGACCAACAAAGAGGGGTGTCATAAGTTTGATAGCTTTGTGTGTGTGTCTGTTTATGTGTTTATGAGGGTGTGCCTGCCTGTGTGTCTGTCTGTGTGTGTGTGTGTGTGCCCTAATCTAAACAATAAATTTATGGTAAAATATGTTTTGTTTAGATTAGGTATCGCCCGTGTAAGATACCAGGAAGCTTAGCATAAGAATTGCCTGGGAAGTATGGGGGTTTATTATGTATCTCCCTCGACGTAGAGTGGGTTAGATAAAGTTATAAGCCCATAGATAAGGTCTTACCCATTCTCATGCTAAGCCAGCAAGCAAAGTATAAGGTTGGGTTAGAGCGTATCTACCGCAAATAACTCTGTCTATCCCGCTCTACGGCAAACAAAATATATTTTTTTAATATCAAGTTGGGCTCAGTAGAGTAAATATTTTAAAAAAGGCACAAAAACAATTTCAACCTCGCGTGGGTTCAAATCCAGAACATTTCGACCGCGACGCAACAGTACTACATTTCTAACATCGATAAACTTTGTCCGACCTCCACCGAAAACCACTCACAATTCCCTCCAGCAAGCATCATAAGGCTGGGTTAGAGCGTATCTATGGCTCTGTCCATCCCGCTCTACGTCAAACAAAAGAGTGAGATACCTATTATTTTAAACCCATAGATACGCTCTAACCCGGCCTTATGCTAAGCTTGTAGAACTAACATTTTCCGCCAAAATAAAATAAAAACAAATGCCGATTTTTCAATTACAATATGCGCCCCAAATGCCAAAAGTCGTAGCGTGCTATTATACAGAGTGTTAAAATAAATAAATAAATAAATATAAAATACCGCCAACAAAGCGGGAGACCACGTATACGTACGTATACGTATAGTCCTCATCATAACGAACATTTTTGCCCAAGGAACTATGCCTGGGAAATCAACGGTTTCCGAGATAATAAAGTCGGACTTAAATTTTTTTTTTTCAGAAATATTTTCAGTATCACGTTCTTAACATACCTTCTCAAGAAGCCATATCCAAATTATGAATATTTCTTACAAAAAACGAAGTTAAAATTGCAACCCGCAATGTATTCTAAACATCGGATAGCCTAAGTTACTCCCAGAAACGTGAGTTACGACCATGTTAAGTTTGGTTGAAAACTATTCAGCGGTGTTCGCGTTTATCGTGTTCATACAGACAGACAGACAGACAGACAGACAGACAGACAGACAGACATAAACCGTTTTTATTGCATTTTTGGATTCAGTATAGTTTACTTAGTAACCCCTGCTAGTTTTTTTCTAAAAATATTCAATGTACAGAATTGACTTCGCTAGAGTTTTATTATAAGTATAGATTACCTGAAGTTTACTTATCCAGACACAAAAATAATGTAAATAAAAGAATGTTTTTTTTTCCGGGTGCATTCTGAACTTTTACCATATAAATTAAAAATGCATAGGAGATAAAAAATAAATTAGTTATATCGTTTGAAAAAATGTATTTAACAAACCAAAACATAATTATTTATTTGATAAAACAGAAGCGAAGCATTTTTTTTATTTACTGGTATTAATAATAAATATAGTGTACAAAATATTGAAAAAACCTGAAAGAAGAAACCGCGTTTCTGAATGTTCTATTCCGTGACTTTACCTTTTTAAAAGATCCTTATGCCCCATTTACATTCACAGTTTTGTATAGAGAATGGGCACGAACAATCACTTTCGCTGAAGTACGCGTGTAAACGAACTATGAATGAGGATCTTTTTTCCGACGGGATCTGGCATCTACTTAAACGGCCAGTGTTTTTTTCTTTTTCAACACCATAGGGCGCGGGAAAGACTTTCCCGGCGCCGCGTTCAAATTTCGAAGCGCACTAAAATGCAAATTAAATCCGGCCTTTACACGATCGTAAGTTACTAGTAACAGCAAACTTTCCGAGCGTGGGAGATGAAAAAGTTATTTGACATCCTGACATCCCGTCCCCCCTTTCATTTAATATATCACACGATATAGTTTTTAAAATTAGGTATTTCAATAAAAACCCTTAAACTTTTTCGAAACCCCAAAAGTGGTAAGTAAGTAAGTAAGATGTAGCCTGTACAATTGTACATGTCCCACTAGCTGGGCAAAGGCCTTCTCTCAGAAAGAGAGTTCGAGCTTAAAATCACCACGCGTGCTCAAAGCGGGTTGGCGATTTTTGCGTTGAGGGTATAATGCCTCATACGCTCAGGTTTCCTTACGATGTTTTCCTTCAACGTCAGCGAGTGGTATTGCTACTACAAATTCACAAATGTACGTTACTTTTGAAATTAAACAAAGTCATACATGCCCGCACCGGGAATCGAACCTAGGACCTTTCATGGTACCCATGTTTAAAGTTCTTTGATTGACGTTTCACTTCCGTGTTTGGGTCACCGACTTACACATTGTGTTCCTTCCTACCATTCAATTCAATCGGTCCAGTAGTTTAGTTCTCCTAAATTGGCTGTGACAGACGGACAGACAGATAGGCAGACGCACGCCACTAGTGATCCAATAATGGTTCGTTTTTTTCCTTTTGAGGTACGGAATCCTAAAAAGAGTAATAATAGAGGCACCAACTCCGCCCAAACGTAGTCGATTTGATTGCTTACTTCTTGAAAATCTAAAATTAAATGCCGTTTTTCTTACAATAATGTCTGTAGCCGGAAAACAGTGGTTGCGCCTGGCGCAGGATCGTGAGAGGTTGCGTCAGCATGAAGAGGCCTTTATTCAGCAGTGGGTGCTAACAGGCTGATGATGATGCTGATGATGATGATGATGATGATGATGATGATGATGAATGTCTGTTACCGTTTCTTTCCTACTGTGACATTCAAAAAACCTCTACAGTCTACCCGTGCGCAAGCAA
The DNA here is from genome assembly GCA_949319315.1 of Zelleria hepariella. Lineage (NCBI taxonomy): Eukaryota > Metazoa > Arthropoda > Insecta > Lepidoptera > Yponomeutidae > Zelleria > Zelleria hepariella. The sequence goes on from OX439385.1 coordinate 826,523, forward strand.
TGGTAAAATGCCCGGAGCTCAAAAAGAAAAAATTGTCAAATTAATTAAGAACCCCGATTATTGTCCTATCAAACCACGATACTTTCAAAAAGTACCTAGATATATGTAGATTATTTCCTCAGTCGTTCCCTCAATGCTGAGGATCGTGACCATCATTGAAGGTGGCGGAGAGTAGAGTTCTCCATTGCGCTCTATCACTCGCGATGTGGATCAGTTCATGCAGGTGTTTTTGCGTGGCTTTGGTTATAATATTCATCCATCTAGCGGGTGATCTGCCTCGAGCTCCCTTTCCCTCCACCATAATATGTTTTTTCCAGGCTGTCAGGTCCTCTACGGGCTATGTGTCCGAAGAATTATTTCCTACTGATAGTTTAATTGCAAACACAACAACAGCATTGACACAACCTCGAAGACTGCGCGAGAGGGCGCGGTCGTTCACCTTGCGCACGCGCTTGTACTGTCGACGACACAATTGCTTGACCCCCTTCTGCTTAACACGACTCCCAATAGCGAGATAGATATAGGCCCCGTTTCTAAATTGAGATGACTAGTGGTTCGCCCCGAACTTTGAACTCGCGACCCCATATCTCAGCAAACCCTCGACCGATTTGGCTCATGTTCGAACTTAAAAATTCTCTTTACCTTATTTACCTACCTACCAAATTTCGTGACTATCCGACTAAATTTACTCAAGTTATCGTCGAACGAACATTCATACATACATACATACATACATACATACATACAAACATACATACATACATACATACATACATACAAACGCCGGATTGTTCCAGTAGACTCGGAGAACTTCGCTCGCTTCGCTCGCTCGTTCAATGAAAAGCGCCGCCGATGAAAAAATAATCATATCTTCTTCAATCAATCTATTCTCGGCGAGAATCGATTGCATTCGTAGGTCCTAGGATCTGCCAAACCTTAGGTCATAAAAATAGTTAAGCCTCGCGTTGAGATTTTGCAGGAGAGTTTTTAGCAAAAAACGCATCCAAAAAGAAGTTAGGATTTTTTTTTCATTGGCGGCGCTAGTTGTGCTTCATGTTGTGCCTTAACTTCACCAATCGATTAAGAATGGCTAGTCCAACTAAGCGCTTCGTTCGTTAAATAAATAAATTAAAGATTTTTATAAGGTTAAAAAATTCGCTCGGGACAAGATTTGAAGCCGCAACCTTTTGCATTCCGTGCAGGCGCCCTACCAATTGAGCTACCGAGTCAAGTACTGTCTTTGCGAATTTTCTGTTTTTTGAAATTTTTAACCTTATAAAAATCTTTATAAAGTTCCCTAACACTGGTTAGTGCTTTAGAAAATACAAAAAGTAAATAAATTAAATTAAATAAACTTTCCCACCTGACTGTACCGCGCTCGTTGCGTCCTTGCCTTGCGCAGTCATACAGTTACTTCGCCTTGTTGGGCGTTTTATTATCATTTGTCGCTGTACTGTACTTTGGCACTGTTCCTTCCTATGGGTTGACCCTTGATTTTTTTTCGTCGTACGAAAAAAAAACAACTGGCTCTCTGTCTGTCCTAACTTTATAGGGCTGTATCTTTGGAACCGTAATAGGTAGCCAATTGAAATCTTCACAGATGATGACTGTGTTATTATGACCAATTCCCCAACAAATAATAAAAAATAATTAAATATGAAAAATAAGGGGGGTACTTTTGGCTCTATCGCAAAAACGATAATACATACAAATATCATAGTACAGTCGCCAGCGACCGTTTAATTTTCTTGAAAGGTTACCGGTTCCCCTTTTGATATGTTGTAAAGCACGTCATTCTGGGTACAAACATCTGATTTTTGAAGTTCCTAACCCGCCGCATCAATGAGAAATTTAAGGTCAAAGTTACGAAAAAATGCACTTAATTCAGAGTAAAAGGTTACCGGTTCCCCTTTTGATATGTTGTAAAACACGTCATTCTGGGTACAAACACCTAATTTTTGAAGTTCCTAACCCGCCGCATCAATGAGATATTTAAGGTCAAAGTTACGAAAAAATGCACTTAATTCAGAGTAAAAGGTTACCGCTTGCCACCTTGATATTGTGAAAATTTATGCAATTTCACATACTAGAACCTAAATCTTGCAGTCCCTAACCCGCCGCATCCATGAAAAAAATTAAGTCAAAAATCGAAAAATGCGTTTTGGCAATGAATGTATGGGTACCTTGCTTTACATCCGGTAGTTCTGAATTTTGGCTGATTTGTTTATGATGTTGGCCCAATGAATTATCCAAGTTTGTGATCTCGAGCGCCGACCGCAACCATGTAAAAAACCGAAAAAACTGCGAAATTGTATTGAGAGCAATGCCTTTTTTCAGTTTTTGGCCACATTTTTGCTCCGATTTTTCTGTAACTTAGTACAAGTACTCTTCGACAAAATCAAATAGTAACACATTCTTAAAATTTTCAAGAATTCTCCCCTAGCCGGTAAAATTGTATGTCAAAAGTCACCAAAAATGCAGTTAATTCACTTAAAAGGTTACCGCATGCCGTTGTGAAATTGTGATAAAATACGTAATTTGAGCTACAAAATACCAAATCTTGCCGTTCTTAACCCGCCGCATCAATGAGATATTTAAGGTCAAAGTTACGAAAAAATGCACTTAATTCAGAATAAAAGGTTACCGCTTGCCACCTTGATATTATGAAAATTTATGCAATTTCACATACTAGAACCTAAATCTTGCAGTCCCTAACCCGCCGCATCCATGAAAAAAATTAAGTCAAAAATCGAAAAATGCGTTTTGGCAATGAATGTATGGTTACCTTGCTTTACATCCGGTAGTTCTGAATTTTGGCTGATTTGTTTATAATGTTGGCCCAATGAATTATCCAAGTTTGTGATCTCGAGCGCCGACCGCAACCATGTAAAAAACCGAAAAAACCGCGAAATTGTATTGAGAGCAACGCCTTTTTTCAGTTTTTGGCCACATTTTTGCTCCGATTTTTCTGTAACTTAGTACAAGTACTCTACGACAAAATCAAATAGTAATGTATTCTTAAAATTTTCAAGAATTCCTACCTAGCTGGTAAAATTGTATGTCAAAAGACTCAAAAGTCACCAAAAATGCAGTTAATTTACTTAAATGGTTACCGCATGCCGTTGTGAAATTGTGATAAAATACGTAATTTGAGCTACAAAAAACCAAATCTTGCCGTTCCTGACCCGCCGCAAACATGAAAAAATTCAAGCCAAAAGTAGGCAAAAATGCACTTAATTCAGAATAAAAGGTTACCGCTTGCCACCTTGATATCATGAAAATTTATGCAATTCCACATACTAGAACTTAAATCTTTTAGTCTCTAACCCGCCGCATCCATGAAAAAAATTAAGTCAAAAATCGAAAAATGCGTTTTGGCAATGAATGTATGGGTACCTTGCTTTACTTCCGGTAGTTCTGACTTTTGGCTGATTTGTTTACGATGTTGGCCCAATGAATTAACCAAGTTTGTGATCTCGAGCGCCGACCGCAACCATGTAAAAAACCGAAAAAAACCGCGAAATTGTATTGAGAGCAACGCCTTTTTTCAGTTTTTGGCCACATTTTTGCTCCGATTTTTCTGTAATTTAGTACAAGTACTCTACGACAAAATCAAATAGTAACGTATTCTTAAAATTTTCAAGAATTCCCCCCTAGCCGGTAAAATTGTATGTCAAAAGACTCAAAAGTCACCAAAAATGCAGTTAATTCACTTAAAAGGTTACCGCATGCCGTTGTGAAATTGTGATAAAATACGTAATTTGAGCTACAAAAAACCAAATCTTGCCGTTCCTGACCCGCCGCAAACATGAAAAAATTCAAGCCAAAAGTAGGCAAAAATGCACTTAATTCAGAATAAAAGGTTACCGCTTGCCACCTTGATATTATGAAAATTTATGCAATTCCACATACTAGAACCTAAATCTTTCAGTCTCTAACCCGCCGCATCTATGAAAAAAATTAAGTCAAAAATCGAAAAATGCGTTTTGGCAATGAATGTATGGGTAACTTGCTTTACATCCGGTAGTTCTGACTTTTGGCTGATTTGTTTATGATGTTGGCCCAATGAATTAACCAAGTTTGTGATCTCGAGCGCCGACCGCAACCATGTCAAAAACCGAAAAAACCGCGAAATTGTATTGAGAGCAACGCCTTTTTTCAGTTTTTGGCCACATTTTTGCTCCGATTTTTCTGTAACTTAGTACAAGTACTCTACGACAAACTTGCCGCTTACTCCAATTAATATTTTACATACAATTTTCTAATTTTCAATAATATTCTGTTAACTTAGGGGGTCACAGGGGACATATGGGTAATATCGATGTCATAGGTAGTCCTGTCAAGGGGTCATAGGGAATCATCTGAATATCAAGGGATCATGGAGGTCTTGTAAGGGCTCATAGGGGGTGTCGTAGGGGGTCATATCAGTGGTTTATGAGGGGCAATAAGGGTTTCAAGGACCCCGCTTTCAAGGACTTTAGAATAATGTTTTATTTATCTTACTAAATGATTATTATTATTATCTTGGCCAACATTAAAAAATTGTCACAATAATGTACAATAGGTGGATGTCCTTTCACAAACTCGACAGGCTCGCGAGGTCTACAGCTCAAAGAGCCACTAGTTCTGTAAGAAAGTG